>RWGZ01001221.1:0-68943 GCA_009725065.1 Utricularia reniformis | reverse complement strand
GAAGTGGGTCTGGGCATCAAAGGCCGTAAACGGCGGCCGGTAAAAGGATCTTGAACAGCGTTGACCTCACCACAGTCATTGTATCCCATCATCCACATCATTCGATGAAGCTCTTTCTCTTGAAGAAACAAACTGTAAAGTTGTCTGTCTGTCGATATCTCTGAAAACCCTCAATTTATTGAGAAACAAACTGGAGGGTAGAAGAAAGGAATTTATGGGCAGAATTGAAGAAAGAGATGTAACAATGGGGGGAATGAATGAATGAATTCACACTCACAGTCACAGTAGAAAATCAAATAAAAAGTAAACCTAATTTAACCCTAATTCAAAGTTGATAAAAATGAAATTAATTAATTTGGGGAATATCCCAGAAACAATGACTTGTGGCTTTCAGCGTTAAAACTATATATCCAAACTGCCCACCCTGACCTGGATCTGGACGTGGCCTGACCGCACCCTTCGCTCTTTCACTTTCATTCTCAATTATAAAATCATAAGTAAATCAGCCGCAGCACAAATCATCTAGTTTCTTGTGCGGTCAACACTCACTCTTAAATGTCCTAAAAATCACTAACTTTAAATATTATATTTAAAAATTTTAATTCGAATTCTGTAAATGTTTAAGATTTAATTCGTGTGGTTACTATTAGAAATTGAATTCGAGTGGTCAAGAGTTTCATTCTCACATTGTATTCAATTTTTTAACACTTGAATATGTGATATTTTAATGTGTATGTTCGGTTCTCCAATAGAAAGTGCATTGAGATGTGGTAAAATTATCAAATCGTAATTTTTTATGCACATAAAACATAAGAAAATTTGCGATGCATTCGGCGCTAAAAAATCACGAATTCATTACAAAAACAAGCTTTGATCATTTTAGAAAAGAATAATTTATCATTAATTCTATTAATTATAACATGATCATTTTTATTATTTGTACTTATAAGGATATATTAGTATTTTTTACATAAATTATGATCAAAATGTCACAATTTTACCAAACATATTAAAAAATTTATGATTATCATATAGTGATGAACGAAAGCTTATTGTATTTGAATATTAAATTAATATTGAATAAAAGAATATAATATGAAAAAAAATTGATGTGTACGGACAAAAATGTGAACTATTTTTATTTAAAACACAAATCACACATATTAGAAATATTATAATATATATGAGTAATTTGTTTAGAGAAAACTTTTTATACTATGGATATATGTACACTCTTGTCTCATTTTATCTAGAATATGTGCAATTTTGATGAATATATATATTGGGTAATAGCAAAAAATAAAATTAAATGGATTTAATTGAAATAAAAAATTGTGCGGTGGTTGAGGAACAAAGTGGGGATATATAAATAAATTACATGTAGTAACTCGTACATACACCAACTTTCCCATGTCATTTATTCCTAGGGTGAGCATTAGGTACCAAATATCGAACGAAACAAAATATTGAAATATCGAATACCAAATTATCAACAAAATCGAATACCGATTTCAATCCAATATTTTTTTGGTACTGAACCAAAATACCGAAATAATTTCGGTATTTCGTTATTGGTACCAAAATACCGAAGTTAAAACACCTAAAAAATAATCATGAACATCTCATATATGTCTTAAATCAAATACATAGAAAAATATCTTAAAAAGATAATGATTGAGTAATTGATCACATTGTTGTATCCGTATAATAGAACAATCTTTAATTCTTCAAGTTTATACTCCAATATAAGTATAGATTGTTATGAAAGTTTTGAAATCAAATATAAAAATAATTAATAGTTTATTCATATATAATCTAAATTACTATTCTCAAATTTATATTGCTCGTATTGATATTCATCAATATCATAAGAATGTAATATGCAAAGTCAATCTTTAATGCATATAAATGCATCAACATTTTTCGAACTCAAAAAACTTCTATAAGAATCAAATGTTGTATGAGAAACTTCATACAAATGATATCTCAATAGGTCAATATATTAAAACTCAATATTAATAATTGAATGACTCATGACTCAATTAAAAATTTTAAAGTATATAAATATTATATAAACTAATATAGTAATTCGGTATATACCGAATTTTTATTCTTTTTACCGAATACCAAACCAAATATCATAATTTCATCAAAATAAATATCAAATCGAATTCTAAGTACCGAGTACCAAATACCGAAATAATCAAATTTTTGTATGGTATTGGGCATTCCAAAGTTTTTGTTCACCCCTTATTCATTCCTATCAAATCAAATACTTATATCAATATCCATTAAATTTAATATCATAATAACTCAATCTTTCATTTTGATTAAAAACTACAATTATTTTAAATATATAAGATATAAAGATCTACCGTTCCGGGGCTTATACCCAATTCCTTTCCAAAGAAGTCCATTCTTCATAATAAGTAAGTGAGACGTCAAATTACATACAATTTATCCGAAAAAAGAGACGTGCACTTAGTTCTAAAATTGATACCAACATGATTATCCCTTTGGATTAAGGTTCCTCACCGTTTTGTATTATTCTCTCAATTTTATGTTTTTAGCAATTTTTTATATTTTAAGTAATCAATGTGAGAGGACATTTAAATTAATGTTTGCTAAATAGCCTAATTTGAAAAAGAATTTAAGGAATAACATATATTCGTAAAGTATTAACTAAATAGTCAATATTTGGAGAGAGAACCTT
The DNA here is from genome assembly GCA_009725065.1 of Utricularia reniformis. Classification (NCBI taxonomy): domain Eukaryota; kingdom Viridiplantae; phylum Streptophyta; class Magnoliopsida; order Lamiales; family Lentibulariaceae; genus Utricularia; species Utricularia reniformis. Next base: position 66,230 of record RWGZ01001221.1, on the reverse strand, counting down.
ATATATAATATTTTATCAATCTTTTTTTAGGTCGAACGACACGTGGGATTTCGGATTATAGTATTGGATACCGGTGAATACGTGAAATAATTGTGGTATTGATTCGGGTTGTATGACTAGTATGGTCGGTATACCGATTGATACCATATTTAATTTTATATTAAAAGAATGATTTTATTTGTATTTTAATTTTTAAGGATGTGAAAGAAACATGTGATTTTATAGTGTTGGATCCCAGTTTTTCGAGTCCGTACTTAAAACACGAATAAAATTATTCTTTTAATATAAAAAATACATTTGGTATTGATTGATATACGGATCATACTAGTTATACGACTCGAATTGATATCAACTATTATTTCACGTATAGATCAATATCCAACACTATAACATGATATTCCACGTGTCTTTGATATGTAAATATTAATAAAATATTACATATAAAGTTTTATTTCTCCAACTATATACTATTCAAAGAAGCTATTTAGTAAATACTAATTTTTTTTAAAATGTTATTTAGCAAAACTGGCCTTTAAATAACTGTCTTTGGAGTTAGAGAATAAAATACACAGAGAAAAAATACATTTGATATTTATGATTTGGTTCTGCTTTTGACAGTTAGATTTTGATAGCACATGGTATTTGTAGTTGTACAACCTGATGTGGTACCACTCAAATAAAAAGGAATTATTTCTGTTATTTCCATTATTACAAATCTGCAAAAAACAAATAATGTTTTAATATATGTTTTTAAATCCGACCCGAAAAAACTTCAAAATGTTTCGTAACTCCTGTTTTCAAATTCTATCTTATGTTCATCGTCATGAAATCGAATTATAGGTTTTAACTCGGGTTCGGGTTCGGGTTTTAGGAGGGGTAAAAAGGGAAAATGGTAGAATTATGAAGTGGTCCTAGTGAATTAATGTATGTATGTATGTATGGGGCAGAGATACTTTTTGTTTATGATCATTAATTACAAGTTTTTTTACTAGACAGTCAAAAGTTTAAAAAGGACAAGACACAAAAGATTCACCCAATAGTCAAAACCATTTTTACTATTTTAAAAAACACTAATTTAATTACTCTTTTATTTATCTACAAATTTTATATTTATTTTCTAAAAAGGAAACCATTTTTTATAACAAATGAAATTGCCAATATCACTAATTGCTATTTACATATGTGTATCCACAATTTTGACGGGATAATCTTACTCGAAACACACAATTTTCTTTGTAAATGTTCTTCATTTTTTATTGGGCATTCATTAGATTTCCTATGTATAAATTCAAGATTCAATGGATCGGGAAAATGTTAGTTTAACCCAATCAATAAGAAAAGTGAATAATATTAAAAATATTAAGTCAACCCAATTTCTAGTAAATATTTAAGAGATTTCTTGTGTAATTTATAATATTTCAACGATGAATTTNTGAGATATGATGATCGTGAATTTTTAAGTATGTTTGGTAAAATTGTGATATTATTATCGTGATTTATGTAAAAATACTAATATACCTACCTTTATATATATAAAATAATAATTATAATTATATTATAATTAATAGAATTAAGAATAAATTAGTCTTTTCCAAAATCACGATGAGGCCACAACTAGTTTTAATAGCTGTGATGATATCGTGATTTTTTAACGATTATCACATCGCAATTATGTTTATGTTTTGTGTAACATAAGAAAATCACGATTTGAACATCGCATCGCACCTCACCGCAGTTTTAATTTGAGTACCAAACAAACTCATTATCTATGTTTATCTAGTTGTTTCCATTTTTTTAGAGAAATTATTTGACATGTTTATATAAAATAACATCATCAAACATTTGTTCGAAATAATTAATTGATTAAAAGAAGAAATAATAGTCCTTTACTATAAAATTGACATAAAATAAAATTATTATTCTTTAATTTAGAAACTGAATATGATTTTGGGTATATATTTCAATAATCATATTCAGCTCAATTCGTCTTACTTAAACTCGAATCAAATCCAATTAGCGAGATGGCATGCATGTAATGGGTCTATTTTTAGCCATCCTCAATCCAATACTTTATGCATGTGAGTTTAAAAACGAAAGAGAGATTAATTACAATAAACACATTTGAAATCTTTTAAAACCGTTACTAATCAATATACCCGACAATTCAATAAAGAACATACTAGATATATATAGAATATATCATATTTGTACCGGACATATATTAAAATAATAAAATATATTAAATTATACTAAAGAAAATATATGATTTTTTAACTTAATCTCAATTTATATTTTATTATTTCAAAAAAATAAGATTATGATTTTTTTACAAACTTCATATTTTTCTTCCTTAATCAAACAAGTTGGTCTAACCCACTTACAACACGTACCAACCAATATTTTGTTTAAATATTGATCTAAATCAGCATGATTGGATTTTCCAAAATTTAAAACTATTCATTTGAAAACAAAGTTACCTTAAATTATGCGATCATCTTATTTGACATTAGGGATGCAAACAATGAGTTTGCTTGAGTCAGTTTTTTTAGATGTCTTGAGATATGTTTATCATAAATTTTTAAATACGTTTTGTAAATTTATGGAATTATAATCGTAATTTATGTGAAAATATGAATATATTCTTATATACAAACAAATAATAAATATAATAATATTATAATTAATAAAAATAAGAGTAAATTAATCACATTGACACCACAATCGTTAAAACCAACTTGATAAAATTATAATTTTTTAACAATTATCATAATTTGTGTTTTGTGTAACCTAAACCCTAACCCAAAAAAAATTAATCAACGAGCACAATTTGTAAGTATTGAAGTACAAATTTGCAAGGAGAAAAGGCTTTTTCATGCTCATGGACTGTCAAAACACTAATAGTTCTTGTTCAAATAAATCACAATCAAATCTTGATTAGTAGGAAACGGAGTACCGACCATATCGGCAGCTTATTACATTCCACAGACATGTAATACGAAATAGGAAATCACTTGATAGCAATAAAAAGACCCCATTTTTGCTCACCTGATAAACTCCTCATCAGCTTGGATTCCCAACCTCCAACTATTTCCTCCAAGTCTTCCTGTCAAAGGATTAAAATGTCGGGTTCGAGTTCGGGTTTATTTGTGCAATAGAAAAATTGACATACTTTGGAGAAGTCTTGTATGAACTGTTCCTTGTCCTTTTCTACTGCATCCAATTCCTTCTTCAGAACTTTCATGAACTATTATTATTACATATACAACTCAGAACAAGTTCTTGAAATATGTAAACTTACGAGGAATCGCAACTTTACCTGATCTGTTCGATCCTCAACAATGACATCATTGAAACCTGCATCTCGGAGCATCTGTTGAGACAAAAAAACATAAGCATGATATCGGTAAAATCGGGGATGTAATGTTCAAAAAGTACCTGGCCATAAGCCATTATATCATGCAGATCATATCCCCTTTGCTTGATATAAGCAGCAAATTCAGGGGATGGAGTTCCAGCACTCTTGCAGTAGTCGCTTATGAGAAGCTTTCCACCCGGCTTCAGCCAATTATAGAACGACTTGAACAAAGTCGGTTTGTCCTGAAAACAAACACAGTTTTGCAATGTAGGCTATCATAGAAAAAGAAGGGATAAACATATTCGATGAGACTACAAATTTTCAAGGACAAATATGCTGCACGGCTTATTGAGTTATAATATGCCGATATGCTTGTCCAAATTTCTGAAATCGATTAGCAACGAAATTGACAAAAAATAAACCCCATCAAACAATAATTCAGCTGAGTTAACTTTGGCTATATGTGCATGGGAGGGAAAAATAGGCAAAAATTAAATCTTACTTGAATGTGAAGTATGGTGTCACGGCTGTATATCACATCAAAAGTGCAATTGGGGTATTCTTTCTTAGTACAATCAGCAACTTCAAATTCAACGGCGTGTTTCAAACCAATAGCACGCTCAAGAGCAAAGGAAACCATGTTGATTGAAAGATCAATGCCTACAACATGGACATCATACTTGTCTGCCATGTAGAAATCACCTCCTCCAATTCCACAGCCAACATCCAGGACTTTCTGTCCAGGTTGAAGATCAAGTCTTGCCACAAATTCTCGGGTTGTATCTGTCATAAACACAGTAAACACTTGGTTATATAATAGGAGAGTACATAATAGTATTCATTACTGCGTCCCACAAAAAAAATAAAGAGGAATGAAATCCTGCAAAAATATTATACCTAAACCACCAGTGCTCACAAATCCCTGGCCAAATACACGCTCGTAGCGAAGTATGCCATTGTATTTATATTGAACTGTATCCAGAAACTTCTGGAACCCCCTATCATCATCAGACCTAACCTTTTGCCAAGTCCAGCATATCTGCAAACCAAAAAACATCAAAATTACTACGGTGAACTGATGACCATCTTAACTCAGCACATGATTTTTCAAATTTCAATTCCCAGGCCAAGTTTATGACATTATATGGTATTAAATTTTGAATGAAATGCAGGTAGATCACCTGATTCTGGTTCTTTTTGTTCTTAACATAAGCTCCAATGCATTTGCAACCAATAATAGCTAGTTCATGTGAATTTCCAGAAGCATCACACAGATATCGTTCTTTAAAAATCTGTCAGTGAATGAAAATATTATGCAACAATACTTCAGCATACAACAAGCTTAGAAATTCATTTATCGTAGCATTAAAGTACAGGGTTTTTATGCATATACTGAACTTCATTATAGCAAATGGATAACACAAAAAATGCTTCGTAGAGTAAACGATTTTCATATGAGTTAAGTTTAGAAGCATTCAAAATCATCTATTAACAGGATCTGCCTTCATTATTTGTTTTAAAATACCTTAGTATAGTATCTTGGTTCACGATAATGGGTAGGATTGTTTTTTCTTTTGTGGTCCCCAGACTGATGGAAGCACGATTCTCTAAAGAATATGTGACCACCAACTTTCAACCACTTGATCATTTTCGTAGCAAGATTCTCAACCTGAAGAAAGAGATAAATAAATCAGTCAATTTACCAGAGTAAATGATATGAGAAACTTCACCTCTTCGTCTGAGAGATACATCAGAAGCCAATTTGAAAATATCAAGTCAAATGATCCATCAGGAAAATTCAAGTCAGGGGATGTCACATCAGCACACATAAATCTGATATTCTTGTTATGCCCATTGATAGCCTCATTCTACAACAAACAATCGCATTAAAAAACGGTTCCAGATTATAGAAAACGGAAGATAAGTGTCTCAGTGCACAAGATGCACCTTCTTTATCACACTTTCGATGAAGTCCAATGCNATTAGAATATTTCTACTTGCGCGCCAATAGAAGAAAACAACAAAAAAAGATCAAATTTCACAAGAGAATGAAGGTGGAATTCTAAAATCAAGCTGTCCAACCGGCTTAAAGAACGTCTCATCATACAAAAATTAAGAAAACATGGAAAAATGTAATTAGAGTAGAAAAGATAGAATAAAAAATGATGCAAAGACATACCTGTTTACCCATTCTTACAACAACATAAGGATCACTGCTATTAATATCACGAACAGCAAGATTAACACCTCTCTTCACTCGAATTCTCAGTAATCCAAGCAAATCATCCATCAAAGAATTAGTTGCATTATCAGAATGGGTAGGGTCAGCCATATTTGTACCAGGAGAACTCATACTTTATCAAAATCAAATATTAAGATCTCAGAGCGAATGCCTGGAAGCAATAACCCGCATAAAACTTGCTTGACCCAGACTACAGAAAAAAAACATGACAAGATACCTATGAAACTGATCAAATACACGAATAAAGAGTTGCATGATTCATCACAGTTTTTCCGATTAGAAGAAGGAATATCGATTCACCTTACAATTGGAGAGGTACCCTTCGGAGTAAACGAGAAGAATCCATGAATGGAGAGAATGAAAGGAATAAAACTGATAAAAATTAAAAACCAGATGCTTCAACGGCATGGAATGCGCGGCATTTACGGCAAAGTAGATGCAATAAATAGACATTTATGCCAATTGGTAATACATCAAAACGCAACGTTATTTGTTTTGTATTGAGAAACTTCGGATTTTATTGTTTCTTAAATTTTACAATATTTTAATACTAGTTTTTAATGTTTATATAGATTAGTCTAGTTACCCACGTGATAATTGCCTCATTTAGGACGTATTTAAATAAATAAACGGATGATAGATATACGATAATTTGTAAAATTACATTCCCACATTAAATAGGTGGTAGTGGTTGTACATAGGGCTGTTACACAATCCGAATAACTCGTGAACAATATGTGTTCAGCTCGTATGTGATTGTGTTCACTCGTTCGAATAAAAATATGAATATTGTTCGAACATTATTTTTTGTTCGTTTATAATTTGAACGAATATAGATATTTTCGTGAACAAATATATTATTTAAATTAATTTTTATTATAATATATTATTATAGTATTTAAGTTTAAAAACCTTTATAAAACCCTAATTTTCACTCATTGACTTTAACGGCACGTAGCTGTGAATCATTTTTCAACTCTTCATTGGATTCAAAAGACTGAAAAGAAAAGACATTTTATATTCTACAAAATTCTTAAAATGTCAAATATAGAACAAGACGAATGTTCATCACCTTAAGTGAACCATTTGGATGACGTTATTGTTTTTGATGATGAATTAATTTCTGCAGAAAATTGGGATGAGTTAGAACATGAAGAACCATTTGGATGAATTTCGTATAAATAATATAAATATGTTCGAACAAATCGTATGAACAAGTTATTCGAACGAACATGAGCATTCACTTAATAATTTGAACAATGTTCGAACATATTTTCACGTTCGAATAAAATATGAACGAACATAAACACGTTCAAATAAAAATATGAACGAACATGAACACAACGCGTTCGGTTCGTTCGGATCGAATAACAACCCTAGTTGTACATATATCAATCTCGTTACCTACGTGGTTATTGTTTACTAATATAAAAATTAATTATCCATTTATATTTGATTATATATATTTGTAAAACTACTTTAGATAAAAAAAACATTATTAGTTTTAATTTTTCATTTTCAAGTAAAAAATTATTAAATATTGAAAATTATAAAGTAACGATTAACCCTTGGTTTTGGCGAGGTGGTTAATGGGCAAGGTATGAAGCAGATATGGCGAGCAGGATGGGGTGGTATGTTAAACAAGGTAGGTATCAGTTAATTGTGTAAGTGTTTCATATCCGTCCGTTTGTCATCCCTAAAATAGATTGATATATTTGCTTTATAAATATCGAATTTTATCAAGTTTGAAACGGTTAATTCCTTATTTTTGAATTTATTAATATTTCAAAAAAAACATATAGTTTTGTTCGCTATAAAAATTTTGATTCGTAAAACTTCTTTAATTTGATATTTTTTATTTGTCTATATTAAAATTATGATTCTAAAATAATTAATTTATGTGTTGTATGTTGTATATTTAACAAATATGATATTGAGTTTTTAAATTTAAAAAAATATTTAAAAATAATAATAAACTAATGGTTAACCGTTAACTTTGGCAAGACGAGTAGTGGCCGAGTATGAATGTGATATGGCGAGCAGCATGGGGCGGTATATTAAACGGGGTGAGTAGATGTTAGTGATGTAACCGTCTTATATCCGCACCATTATCATCTCTAATATATATCGATATGATTGCTCTATAAATATCGAATTTTATCCCTAAATGAGGTTGAAATAAGTTGATTTTTGGTAATTTTATCAATGAAACAACGTAAGAATTGATGGACAATATTCACTTTATATATTTTGTTGGATACAATTTCGAAGATGAATACTCTTCAAGAAGCTCCAATGGCACAATTGGATACTAATTCAAAAAAGAAGGTTCGAAATTGTAGAAAATATTTTTCATTTTTCTTTTTTAACTAACTTTATTGATATAATAAAACCAAATTTAGCGATAAAAAAATATATGTACTCAAATATATAAATTTTTACTACTCAAATTTGATATATTACACCTATGGTTGGTTAATTTTTATGGTATATAAAAAAATAAAAAATAAAAAAATTTATGGTATATCAAATATCTGTACATGGAAGTAGTGGTCATGGTAATGATCTGATGATCTCAACGTTAATATTTACTTATTAATTTGCATCGGTGTGTTTTATTTACTTCGATGTATTTCGTTTTTATTGTTCGTACTTCGTTTCTATTATCTCCATTTCAAAACTATTAAATAAAATTACATATTTAAATTATAAAGTTGATGTACCACTAGCATAATTCTTAGATCCACCATTAATATTAATCGAACTACGAGTGATGAACTACGGTTAATGTAATATTTGATAATAAATAAAATAATAAATAGATAAAGTTGATGATATAGAAAAATTAAATTAAATTTAGATAGAAAATATGATATGGATAAAAGAGAAATAAATAATAAATGAGTAATAAATTTTAGAAATAAAAAGAGAATATAATGTGAATATGATATAGGGGAAATTTATAAAGCGTAAATGATTTGTGAATGAAGAATGTTATAAATAGCCTTAAGATGGCATGTTTTTGGAGATGGTTGGTTTTTTTAAAAAAAATTAATTTAATTATAATTATTTTTTATAAATTAAAAATCTATATTTGTTAATTAAATAATAGAATTAATAATATTACAGAAATAGTTCAGCAAAAATTCAATAACCAGGTAAAAAAACCGATTCAACTAATGAACTGTCTTTGAGTAGAGTGAATTTCATCTATAAATAAATTTCATTTCCAAGGGATACCTTTAATGAGTAGGGACACTCAATATTTTCATACATGATGGTATACCGACCGGTATGGTGAAAATCGGGTGGTATCGATATTTCGACCGATACCATCCTGTATCGGGTTTCCGAGTCAGAACCCCGGGTTTTTCCGGATCGATCTGGGAATAAATTTTAATAAAAAATTATTTTTTTAAAAAAATAATATAATGTACAAGACGGTATACTTGTACAAAATCTCTAACAAGAGAATACGAAAATCCAATCTAAAATTGGAAGGAAACTAGATACTTGTAAGGCAGAGAAAGTGTGGGAATTTTCTTTATATTGAAGAATAAAGTAATGTCTTAGCTACAAAAGTAACCTTAATTTCTATTTATACAAAAGAATAAAATAACTTTAATTTAATAAACAGAATTTAATCTTTATCATCTTCACAAGCCACTTCTAACATCCCCTCCTCAAACGGTTTGCCAATTATGTAACGCAAACCCAGCTTGCTCACGAGTATATTGAATGCAACAGTGCTAAGAGACTTCGTAAATATATCAGCTAGTTGACATTGCGAAGGAACGTACTGTGGTGATAAAAAACCTAGCTTAAATTGATCGCGCACAACATGACAATCAATATCAATGTGCTTCGTACATTCGTGAAATACCAGGTTCTCTGTAATCTTTAGAGCTAACTGATTATCGCACATCTCTAGATATGAAAATTTTGTTCTTATCCAAGTCATAAATTTTGTATCCCTTTTGTTCCATAGGATAACCAACAAAAACTCCCTTAATAAACCGTGCATCTAATTTATCTATTCTAGGACTGACCACTGCAGCATACGTCAAACACCCAAAAACTTTTAAGTGGTCAAAATCTTGAGGTTTATGAAATAACAACTCATTTGGAGATTTCCATTTCAATTTTTGTGAATGTAGTCTATTGATCATGTATGTAACATTTAGTAAGGCTTCCCCCAAAAGGATTTAGGCAAGTGCGATTGGAGTAAAAGGGTTCTAGTGACCTCAAGTAAATGTTTATGTTTTCTCTCCACAATGTCATTTTGTTGTGGAGTATAAGGATATGAAAGTTCATGTATTATCCTTTATTTAAGACTAAGGTTTACCATAGATTCTCCTATAAATTCCCCCTATTGTCACTGCGAATTTTTTTTACTGTAAACCCAAACTATTTTTCTACCATAATGATGAAAGTATCTAATAGTTGGGCTACTACGGATTTGGCAGACACAAGGAAAATCCAAGTTGATCTAGTATGGTGATCTACTATGGTGATAAAATATGATGCCCCGATGGTTGTTTTTTTTTATAGGATCCTCATAAATCACAATGAATCAGGTAAAATGGATGAGGAGTAACTGATGAACTGATTGGTAAGGAAAGTCTTTGAAATTTTGAATATTGACAAATATCACAGGGTATTCCTTTCAAAACACAATTCATAGGCAAATGAGATAATTTAGAATATGAAATGTGTCTAAGACGACAATGCCACAAGAGATTGACATCAAAATCAACATTAGAATAAGATAAAAGAGCTAAATTATTCATTAAAACATTAACATGACTAAAAAAGAGACAAATTTGCTAGTGGATGTTATGAAATTATCTAAAGCTTTGGAGTATGCTTTGAGAACATGAGGTAAGAATGATCTTTTATCCAAAATGTATAATCCATGTTTCACTCTTCCTACCCCCAACACTACTTTGCTACCCTGGTCCTGCAAAATGCAACAGGATCCCAAAAAACAAAAGGTTATCCCATGGTTTTGTGTAAGTTGTTTGACAGATAACAAATTGTACTTAAAAGTAGGGATATGGAACACATTTGACAAATGTAAGTTAGCGGATATAGACGCAACACTAGAATAGGAAACATGGTTCAAAGATCCATCGGGCAAAGTCACGCATATAGGTGAAGGCAGTGGTTTGAGATCATGTAATAAAAATGGATAAGCACAAAAATGAGATGTTGCTCCACTATCTATCACCCAAGCATTTGCATCAATAATAAGCATTGAAGAATTAAATTGGGAAGATGATATGATACCTGAGAATTCACCTAAATCAACTATGTTGACATGCTCTTATAATTTGTTCACAATTTTCTGAACCTCTTGTTGGATGATTTGTTGCAATTGCGACACATAAAAAATAGTAGAGTTATCCATGAAATTTTGAACTTCATCCATTGGAGTATCAACTAAGTGTGTTTTTTTCTTTTTGCTTCCACGGTCGACCTTGATCTTCACGGTATTTTATATACCATGGTTGAACCCTAGTAATAGTGAAACAAACATCCTTTAAGTGACCTGCTTTTTTACATATAGTGCAGAATCTTCCTTTTGGATCTTTCCACGATTTTCCATTGGCATTAGTGAGTGGTTTCATGTATGATGAAGATGACTGTTTTTACACAAACATTGCTCCATTTGCTAGCACATTAGAATTCATCCATGTAGTGTTATCTTTTTCTTCTACATTCAATAACATTCCATAGGCCTTCTCAAGAGATGGAACTAGATCTATTACCAGGATTTGATTTCTTACAACATCATATTTATCATGAAGTCCGTTGAGAAATTGAGTTAATCTTGTCACCCCCAACAACGTAGTCGCCAATATAGGGCTTCTATATTTTTCACAACAAATTTCATAACCACAATTATCACATGCAATAGCATGGAGTAGTTCATCAATGTCAAGCCATAAAACATTCAAGCGACTGTAATATTCCATCACAGAGTTATCTCCTTGTGCAATATTAAACAATTCCTTTTGAATATGGTAAACAACAGTCATGTTAAATTGTCTATAGTGTTTCTCAACACGAATCCATAATTGTCGAGATGTATTCGCTGAATTAAAACCGACTACAAGCTCCTTTGAAATAGAGTTGAGCAGCCAAGATAACACCATAAAATCAGCACGTTTCCATATCATAAATTCAGGGGTAGTGGTAGCATGTGGAATCAATGTTCAGTCAATAAAACATACATTATTCTTGGCGCTAAGAGAAATCTTAATTGCACGGCTCCAATTCAGAAAATTACGAGCAGTTAGTGGCTCCGATACTAGAGATTGGTTAGGGTTATCCGACCCACTGATATACAAGGGGTCGTGCACTGAGATGTTCATCAAACCAGTTGTTGTTGGATTTTTTTTCGATTATCACCGCTGAGTCTTTTTCCGTCGACATTGATGGATCCTTTTATGTCATCAACTTTTCAATATGCACTCATTGCACCATGTACAAAATCTCTATCAAGAGAATACAAAATCAAATCTAAGATTGGAAGGAAATTGGATAGTTGTAAGGCAGAGGAAGTGTGGGAGTTTTCTGTATATTGAAGACGGTAAATGTAATGTCTTAACTAGAAAAGTAACCCTAATTTCTATTTATATAAAAGAATAAAATAACTTTAATTTAATAAACAAAATTTAATCTTTATCATCTCTAGAAACCACTTCTAACAATACTAAATGTACCGGTTATATCGATCCACATCGAAACACTCGATTCGATATGAAAATATTGGGAAGAGTTTCTATTTCAACTCTTGTGTGAGTTGTCTCCCTCTTGTAAAGCAATTACAATGTCTCAATCGATCAACCTCGTGAATAAGGAGAGAGCTCAGTTGACTTATCTCGTGAAGGAAAAATCATCTCGGAATTTGAAGAAAGTCAAAATCGGCTTGGAGTGTACGTTTCAAAACTGATCATAAATTCGATTCTTCAAAATTGTAAAAAAAACATTTTGATTGTTCAACAACTAAATCAGTTTAGTTAAAAATTATTATTTTACTAAATTAAAAACAAAATATTATATTTAACCCGTTTGATATCCGGGTACGTTTTCGGCAACATTGAATTTGAAGCAATCCTAATGATTTTATAACACGATTAAGTTTAGTAACCAATTTTGTCACAATTTTAAAATATTAAAAATAAAAATTAACCAACCATAAGTGTAATATATCAAATTTGAGTAATAAAAATTTATCATTCTGATGAGTATATCAAATATATGTACATAGTAGTGGTCATGGTAATGAGTCTGATGATCTCGACGTTAATATTTACTTATTAATTTGTATCGGTGTGTTTTATTTACTTTGATGTATTTCGTTTTTATTGTTTTCTTTGTAATTTATGTTTATATAAAAAAGAATTTTTATTATATTTTAGTTATTGAAAATAAATTTAAATTAGACTTTTATCATATGACGACACGCAAATTTTGTTATCATAATTTCATTATTTTGACAATTTTGATACTCAAAGTTTTATTATTGTGCCAATCTTCATCAAAGTATGAAGATAACAAAATCGATCTTCATACTTTCTAAATTTTGGTATAAATAATCCCCAAAGTTTAGCATATATGTCATATTTGGTTCCAAAAGTTTTCAATTTTGGCAAATGAAGTTCTCGATCAAAATCAAATTTCGGATACTGATTTTGTCACTTTGAGAATCTGATTTGTCAAATATTGTAAATTTAGAGTACCAAATCAACCAAATATGTCATTACAATTATAGAGATCAATTTTAATAAATTTATAAAAGTTTGAGTAACAATTAGTGTTAAAATGTAATTTTTAAAGTATAAAGACAAAACCATTATTTTAGGTTGTCGGTAGCTGAGTCTGAATAGGTTGCATGGGGCGGCTGCGTGAAACAACAAAAAGTGGCGCACAACTGTTAGGCAACACATTTCTTCTGGGAAAATGCATCGTCTTTACTGTTTTGTATCTTTCCAAGTTTCTCTTTTTTCTAAAATCTCTTTTCCACGTACAAATACAAACAATCCGTTTTAACTGAAATACCTCTTCTTAATGCGTGCAACCCATGCAACCACAACCAAACGCTATAACTGCTTACCCCAATCACGCTTTCCTCTCTTCTCTACTCATCAGCATTCAAAAATGGCCTCTGATTGCTTGCCCTTTATCGCTATGGTCGTAGTTCAGTTTGGTTTCGCCGGAATGAATCTTATTTCCAAGCTCGCCGTTGATTCTGGAATGAACCCACTTGTTCTCGTCGCTTACCGGCAAGTTTTCGCCGCCGTTGCTCTTTCACCGGTCGCTTATTTCAAGGAGAGGTAATTAAGAAGAATCCCCATTGCTGCGTGCTTATTTCAAGAACTCATTTAGTTTTTCTGAATTTTCAGGAAGACGAGACCAAAGCTGAGTGTTGAAATCCTTATTGGGATATTCCTTTGCTCATTCTTTGGGTAACAATAATTTACAAAAATTCTTTAAGAACATTAGTTTACTTGTTTTTTATGGTGCACTGCAGAGTGACTGTGAATCAGATTGCATATTTAGTGGGATTAAAGTATTCAACTCCAACGATCGCATGCGCATTGACGAACATTACTCCTGCGGTGACTTTTGTGATTGCAGTCCCATTTGGGTATTTATGTGTGTTTCTTAGTACAAAAACACTTGATTTTTCATTGATAATTTGGGCATTTTTAGGCTTGAAAAAGTTAGAATTGGGAGAATGGCAGGGAAAGCAAAGGTTTTAGGAACTGCGATATGCGTTGGGGGAGCTTTAGTGCTTTCGTTCTACCATGGTTCTGTAGTGAATATTGGTCATTTTCCTATTCACTGGAAATATGCACAACAAACAAGCCCCGTAACTGGTCATGTTAATCTCATATTAGGACCTTTTTTGCTTCTGGTTAGCGCTGTTTCTTGGGCATTTTGGTTGATTATCCAGGTTAGTACTTCTTATATCATTATCGTTTTTAAATATTGCTACCTGATTATTTTACCCATATATAATTATTATTATTATATAATTGAAAAATATTTTTGTTTTTAGATATAGACACCCACCAATGTTTTAAATTTCGGGTATACCGGAAATTTCGGATTTACTGGATTCGGTCGGTATTTTAGCAAAATACCGGCCGGTACGAGTTTTTCTGGTCGTGTCGGGTTTTTGCGGGTTTAGTCGGGTTTTATATTAAAAAAATAAAATATAAATATTTTATAATTTAATTTATTTTAATATTTCGGTACATATCCGGTATACCCGAAATATATCTGATATACCGATCCAATGAGCTTGTCCAGTATACCGATCGGTACCGGTTTTTAAAACATTGACACCCACTATATGTCATGCCCGTCGATATGATCAGTATGAATATGAAATATTTTTTTTATTTAAAATAATTAATAAATATTATATTATTATTATTAAGAAATATATAAAAAAAATTATATTATATTGAGATTTTATATGAGAAATTAAAAATGTTCATCCGCGGAAAATATGATTAAAGAATAAATTGAACTAATATGTTAAAAATAAAATAAAAATATTTAAAAAATAATATTTTTCTAACATATAATTATCAAAAAGAATAGTTGACAGATAATCAGGTGAGTAACCAGATGGATAAACATACGAGAGATTAGATAAATAACTAGATGGATAGCGAGGTGTATATTATTTAACGCTACCGACCCCATTTAAAATCATTAGCTAATTTTAAAACCTTACCCATCCCAACCACCCATTTAATTATTCAAATTAAACTAAAGGGGCGTACTCGTCGGGTAGTGGGACGGATAAACAAGATTGTCATCCCTAGTCGATATGACTCGTATATCAACCGAGATACCACAAGTTGGAATCTATGAACAATCCATATGTTAGAGAATCCACCACTTACTATGAATCCATCACAAGTCGGAATCTATGAATCCATCTCATATCGGATGCATTCACATGCTTCCTTCGATATTGCGTGATCCATACACTTGGCCGATCGAGCAATGTCAATTGTCTCCATTAAGTGTAGACGGTCGTCATCCGATCTCCACGACCAACACCAATACTGATTGTCACCGTATGATTAAGTGTGGCCGATTCTCATCCGATATTCATACTCACCAATATCTCGCTTGATGACTGATGATGTATCTCATCTAGTTAGTTTCTCACTTATCAAATCACTTGGCGAGCCTATTATAGCTATGCATAACTCTAGTTTGTCAAAGTGACTTTATTTGTCAACATTTTTGTCGGTTTTTTGTATCTTTGATATTCATCAATTGAAGCATTTTTTTCTTGGGTGCTTCGTGCTTGTATGGAATACAAGGTTCTTTGTCAAATTTATGACACTCTGAGTGTTACTATACAAATGCTTTCATACAAGTTCACATTTTCGTTCCGGTTTCAATCAGTACGATAGGTACCAAAAATATTTTTTATGTTTTTTATTGTCGGACTTGAAAAACTGGGGATCCAACTCTTAAACCTTTACCGAACGATATCGGTCAAAATATAGATGACACCCAGTTTTTTACGTATCAATTGGAAGAACATTGATATCTCATCATAAACTTCTTATCTATATATTAAGATCATCTTCATTTCTACTTTTAAAATTACAAAGTACTCTGTCTCAGTAGATGAAAGTGAGTCACACTTCAATAATTTAGATTTTCAACTAACAAATGTACTATCAACTGTAAATGCATACTCATATGTGTTTTTCCGATCATCCAAATCTCCTCAAGAGTTGACATCCACTATCATATTAATGAGATATGTCCCCTTTTAAAACATTGTTCATATTTTGATATTCTTTTGAGATGCAATAACAACCATAGCATTACTTCCCAATACTCCGAGGTTCAACATGAATTTGAACCTAGGGCATGTTTTTTATGACATGTCCTAGGGCATTACTCTCATCTCTTGGCAATGTCTCGTCTTGTGCAGACTATGACATACATAAACTATCGATCGATAAACACTATGGCATGTTTTTAATCCTTCATAATCCTGGCTAGTCATCTACTCCTACTTCTTTGAAAGTTTCATATACTCTCCCAAATGTGTCTTAATTGTTTTCTAGTCTACAAGTTGAAACCATCTACCACTTTTTGAACATATTTTTTTAGAAACAAACTTATGTAAATATCTCGTTATTTTCATTTCAAATCTATTAGACAAGTCCCGCTTAAATTGTTTTATTTCCTTTATGTCATTTCATACCGATAACAAGTCATTGGTATGCAATAGAAGAAGTAATATGTAATTTGCCCATTAAGAGAACAAGAGTTGTCTGTCTCAAATCTTTTCATCCACATTCAATCATTAGGGAGGTCAAACTTAATATACCACTATCAAGGCGTTTGTTTTAGTCCATACAATCACTTTCTTTACAAACAAGATTTTCATTTTCATGCACCTTAATCCCTCGGGTTGTGTCATATCAATCTTTTCCTTTGATCCCCGAGTCTTCACATGCATTTCTTCATAATGAAGATTCTCTACATCCACTATCTTTAAGATCGACGAGAATACCATGAAATAGTCAATCCTCTTCTTCAACAAAAATCCTTTAACCAATAGTCTTATTTTATAACGTTTTGAATCCTTGAACATATGAAAAATCTCTATAGGTTAGAGAAACCCAAGAATAATTGTGCTAAAGAACACAAATTAAACGATACAATAAGTTTAATAGGGAAAACCCAAGGCGGGTGAAAAACCACGTGATCGGTTGAATTGTCAAATTCACTATCATAAGAAAAATATAACATATGAGCTATGACTAGTAAACGACAAGAGATCAATCCATACAATGAATCCAAGACCTCCTTTTACAGTACAGAGTTTGAAGATAATCGAAAACAAATAAATATTTCTGCAATCAAATCATATATATGCTTCGATGTATATTGATTTGATGCAATCTTGTTTTCTTCAAATATTTCTTCCAAATCTATCTTCCTTGCGATCCTCGACTAATCGACAATTCATCTCATATCGAGTGCATTCACTTGTCTCCTTCGGTATTGTGTGGTCGCTACTCTTGATCGATCAACCAATGTCGATCATCTCCATAAAGTGTGGCCATCGTCATCCGATCTAAACAAATACAGATCATCACATATACTTAAGTGTAGATGATTGTCATATGCAAACTCAACATACTTAATCTTGGAGTTAAATTATACTAAGGTATCACTTTAGTGGTGTCCAATATTAAAAGTAAAGATCTTAAATCATTAAATTAAAATATTAATCTTTATAAAATGAGTAATGAGTAAATGATTTGAAATGCAATTCTGCTATCTTATGAATACAAATACTCCCCCAATCCATTATATTTTTTATATAGTATCATAGTTGGATGGTTGTTTTTTAGGTTTTTCATTTGGTTTAGACACACTCAAAATCGGTAAAAAGTAAAATGCGTTTAGGCAATAATATATATTCCTATAACTTGTGAGTATCAAAAGTAGATAAGAAAATGAAGCAAATGTTAACAAGATATTGGATATGTGAACAATCTCGATAGATTAGAGAAACCTAAGAATACCAATGTTAAAGTATACAAAATTAATGACATAAGAAGTTTAATATGAAAAACCTAGGGCATGTAGAAAAAGCACATCATCTACATAATAATAATATTCACCATCGTAATAAGAATACAACTTGACTTCTCTAAACTTGCAGAAGTCAATGGATAGAAAACAATTAACCCAAGACCCCTAAGTAGAGAGATTAGCTATGCTACACCAACAACGGTGCTAGGTGTGAGATTTCGGATGTGAATGTGTGAGATTCGTTAATTTTATGTGAATCTGATTTGGGTGTGTTAATGATTCATTTATTAAATATATATATATTATTTTTGAAAAATTTATTCAATAATCAAATCATTTGGAGTTTGATTCTGTAAAATTTCAAACAAATTAATTAAAATATATTTATTTTTGTTTATTAAATTTTAACGTACTCGGAACACACCCGGTGCAGTGGATTGCACATATCCATGCGAATCGTGCAACTTAGGAGATTAGACATAACTAAAAAACTAACAAATATTTTTATCATATCTATGCATGCATAATCAAATCAAATCATGTACAATCTTCCTTATATATTGATTTGAAATGATCTAGTTTACTTCATCTCAGAATTCCGAACTCATTCGCTTGTCTCCTTCGATATTACATGATCAATCCTCCTTACTAACGAACCAATATCGATCGTCAATGAGTGCTTAAGTGTAACCTATTGTCATGACAATCTCCACACTCAACAAAATGTTGTAAGGATTAATTGGATGTTAAAAATACATGTTCAAATATCATATATTATATTAGAAATATAATCATATCACAAATAATTAATATAAAATGCGATTAATTTATTTTATATTTGGATACAGGCTCGAGTGAATGAGAAATACAATGCCGCATACTCAAGCTCAGCCCTCATCTGTGTAATGGCAAGTTTCCAATGCATTGCCTTCGGCCTTTGCTTCGATCATCATCTCACATCTTGGTCTCTTCATCAACCAATCAGAATAGTTTCTACTCTCTATTCTGTAAGATCCCACTATTACAAATTCTCCATTTAATTTAATCTCTCTTTTAATTTGGTTCCATTTGTTTTTAGGGTTTGGTTTGCTCGGCGTTGGCTTACTGTGCAATGTGTTGGTGTATAGCAATCAAAGGACCTCTATATGTATCAGTTTTCAGCCCATTACTTCTTGTGATCGTTGCTGTTTTAAGCTGGGCTGTTTTGAGTGAAAGGATCTTCGTTGGAACGTAAGGTTTTTGTACTTATTGGCGATTATAAGATTGTAATGAATGATGTTTTTGCAGAATTTGTGGGTCTATTTTGATTGTTATGGGGCTTTACGGAGTTCTGTGGGGTAAGAAAAGAGAGTCCGAGGAGGAGGAAGAATTGATGGCTACGATTCCATCCACGTATCTTGTTGACTTGGATTCGCCTTGGGAATTTACAACCAGAGAAGATATACGATGATTTTGAAGGATATTATTTTCTGTCGTGAATTGCTTCATTAAACAATTCCGCTTATTGAAACTTTCATATTCATACTCCACTCTTTACTCTACAATTGAATTGAATTATAACATGCTATGTTTAATTAACTTTCATTTTATTTTAACTAACTTTCATACATTTTGCCTTAACGCTACAATTATAATTAATCGTCCTTCTTTTCTTTTATTATTAGAAATAATGTCTGTAAATCCTTCATGGTATTACAGACATAGAAGAAAATACTATCGGTGGATAAGGCTACCTGTAACCTTGTCCGCGCCCAAAACCATTTCCGCCGTATAAATTTCTCTACACATCATCATTCTCTCACATCCACATCATTTTCTCTTTCTACTTCTAAAAATTCTCACTCATCCACATCATTATTTATTTCTCTTTCATCCACATCATATTCTCTCTCCAAATTTCATTTTATCTTTCTATCTCATTAACTTTATTATTTTATTACCTTATTTATCATTAAATATTAATTTAAGATAATCCTTAGTTATGGTCACGATTCAGATAATTTCGATGTTAATCTTTAGTTATGAATTTGTATCGGTGTGTTTTATTTGCTTCGATTCAGATAATTTCGATGTTAATCCTTAGTTATGAAAAGTATGAGAATCTATTTTGCCATATCAAACGTTATTGATCAAAATTACCATAATCATAAAAGGAAACCAAAATTGTCAAAAACCCACTAAAACATATAATATCGTATAAATTTGAAATGTATTTAATGATATAAGCATATGAAATTTTTGTACAATTAATGAAATAAGCTCAAGTTGAAAATAATGATCTCGAGATGACTCAAAATAGCCAAATTCAATGGCTACAGTTTAAGATAAACGAACTCATCAATGGCTGAGATTTCACCAATCTTTCTTCAACTGGAGCTCTGTAAGCATGGGATAAAACCAGCAAATGGAGAACACATTCCTTCATTTCCGACTCTTGGTAGCTGCGGGACAACAGGGAATCGAAGATAACTAACTGGAGATTTTTTATTGATAACTAACTACATATAGATATGGGCTTACCAAGAGGAATACAGGAAACGGATGAAGATAACAACAGCTTCGGATTGGATTCCAGGAATCCTCAAGAGCGTTACGCCATGTTTAAGTTGTGATTTATTGAGTATATTTTCAAAAACAGGTGAAGCCATGCTCTGCAAAGCCAGACAATATCTTCCTTCACATTTAAAGATGCGAAATGTGGAAAACATGAAATGCTAACCAGAACAATACGATGAGCACGAGCAGCAACTGTTTCTTCATTACCAGCGATTACATGTACGTCAGCTTGAGATCCTCTCTGAAACATCTTATCCCACATGATTCTTGTTTCATTTGGAACACAAGTGTGCTTGGGGAATCGCTTTCTCGTCTCTTTACGTGGAAAAGGAGGAGGTTTTGGAATCATGAAACCATCTGAATTATCCATTGAGTTTTCTTCAACCATTACAAGAAGCAAGTACAACGGAGTAGACTTGAAGGGAAGCTTAAGAATTCTTACCGATCAATGGCTGAGATTTTTACTGTTTTGATTCCAGTGCCACCTGCAACTAGTTGAACTGCAACTCTACCGAGCTTTTTGGCAAGAGATACAAATGGTTTCAACTCATAGAGTACCAGTGAAAGAATCATACTCTTTGCTGCCTGAAATAAAGAGTATTTAAACAAGATGCTTAATAAATAAGAGATCTTGTCTTAACCTGTGCCACAATTCCATCATTGAGAGCTTTAACCAAAGCTTCTTCATCAATAATCCCTCCTCTCGCAACATTAATGATCCGAACACCCTTCTTCATCTTTGAAAAAGTAATCTCATTCAGCATTTTTTATGTGCGTGCTGTAAGTGATATGTGGAGTGAAATAAAATCAGCAGAAGCAATAGCTTCATCAAAGCTCACAAGCTCTACACCAACTGCACGAGCAAACTAGTCTACTTCTTCCATCAGTACAAAATCTCAAAATTATTTTAGAATGCAAAGTTTCCTTACAAAAATGCATCTCCATTAGAACATTGAATGAGTTTTTACTATCAATTTTGCAATAAAGATATGCCTACAGATTCAATGAATCAAAATCAAAGGGAAAAAATACTTCAGAATCACTAATTGAAAGCACATAATTAATTTGCGGAATCTAGGATGATTACTAAACTAACCANTTTGGCATGTCTTCGACACATATTCATGCAATATGATAATCCTCCAATGCATTCATAAATAGATCCCCCGGATGAAATCCCTCTCCTGAGGACTCTTCCTGAGGTTGGTTAGATTCCCGCTACTGAGGACTCTTCCTGTGGCACTGATTGAGTCCTCGATAAAAAATCATTCCTTTCGCCTTCTACTACATAAGGGTTGCAATCCGATACACTTTCTTCATCTATGTCACTCTAAGGTTAGGAATCCCGGATCCGCACAATACATAACAAGCTCCAAGCTCAGCACAAGAGCTGTCAATGGGATTAAGTCTCGGGTCCCCACGGACGGCGCCAAACTGATCTAGTCTAAAAATATCTTGGGCATTTATTTTTAGATCAGTCAATTTATAATTAATTTGAAATTAGGTTGTTGTGGGGACACGAGCGATATACGAGGTTGGGCCCACAATGTGCGGGCTTACGTCCTCGGGAGAGCGAAGCTCTACCTTGGTTTTCACTATAATAATCAAGCGGTACAAATACAATGAGATGATAACGACAATACGGGCGAAAATGGCTTGAGAAACGATCAAATCTGCAGTCACGTTCCACTGGACGCGGGTGAACAGTGCAGACAGACAGGCTGGTCGCGACCAATGCGGTTGGGCGCGAGTAAGGCACTGTTCGCGAGGAGTGATCACTGGTCGCGACTTCTGATGATTGGGCGCGAATGAGGCACTGTTCGCGAGGAGTGATCACTGGTCGCGACTCGTGATGATTGGGCGCGAATGGGATTTTCGTAGCAACTGGAGCCCTGGTCGCGACTGATGATTGGTCGCGACTAGTTGAGCTAGCCACTGGTCGCGACTGGTGCTGTTTGGTCGCGGCTGCAAGGCTGGTCGCGACTGATGCTGTTTGGTCGCGAGTCAAGGGTCAAGTTCTGCCTTGGGAAGCGTAAAAAAGTCTGAATCCTTTCTCAATGCCTTAGAGCCCCTATTTATAGAGAAATCAAGCCCAAAACCCATTCACTTGAGCCCATAAGCCTAGTTCACTTCACTTAGCCCAAAATAATTAAATATTTCAAATTATAATATAATAACTACCATGCTGATCCCGAAGCTTCGGGAGCGAATCCGGACAAGATGTTAGTCGGGAATACGATCAGAAAATTCCCGAGAACTTCGTATATCAGTTCTTTGCCTTTAGATAGCGAATACGCAGCCACATAATATCATTGCACCTGACCGATTCACTCCCGGGTGGCAAATGACTAAAATACCCCTGGCCCCGTCCTGGGCCGAAATGACCCGAAACATCTCAAAAGGCTTAAAGAGACTTTATACGGGGCCCAGCAAGCCAGAATTACGAGAATACCACTTGAGAATGCCATCCGATAAAAATATGAAAATACCGAAAATACCAATAACCACGTCGGACGAGGTCCCGGGTAAGGACGGATACAAGAGAATATACCCGGGTAATATCAATAGTCCCCTGGTTTTCAGATTCAGTGTCTGAGTCGTAAACCACATTATATCAGCTCGTCCAGAAATCCATAACTCGTTCATAAACTTTTTACAATACCATTAATAAGGTCGAAGTCATCTCGTTATTACTAACGGAATCAGATCCCGAGACGAATTGATAGTTTCACGCTTCTTCAACTTGTAGTGTAGCTCTTATACGTATCACTTTTTACATTGCATACTAGTGCGCTTCGTTATTGACAGAAATTCTGATGCATCGCTTCGATTTGTTAGTATTACTCGATCGAATTTAGAAAGTTTTTCTCAACTGTCATCAAGAGGTTTTAGTTTCGCCTTGAGGCTTTCGCTTTCTTCTTAGTCAAAGTTTCGCTTTTCATAACTTTGAGTGTTCGCTTGACTCCTTAACTCCATAATTCAATTTTATTCCCGTCGTATATTTTTTCCAGCATCATATATCCCCATGTTCGAACAAGAACATTACTTTCTCATCTCTGCCAGGAGGTCGGTACTTACTTCTTTGTCATTCTCACTATTTTGGGGGAACTATTATAAGCTTACGGTAGATCATGTGTATCTTATATATGCAGCTCAATTACCAGCTATCTGTAAAGTCTATCGTCTATATAGCATGTTCGCATTGTTAGTAAGGGTCCGTTGAAATAAACAAGGCAATGTGTTTAAACATGAAGAGTAACATTTGGATTCGACGTTGAGTTCTCAACTTTGAGGCGAAATGATGACTTATTGTCTCCTTTAGATACGATCTCATAAAGAGTAAAGTGTCTCCAGGCGAATTCCGAGTATACAATGTAGGGCTCAACTGGATAATAGCTTTGACGGTCCTCGAATATTATATAAACATACCGATCGAGTTAGGGTCGTTACGTTACCTCTGTTCCTACTTCCCAAATATATATTATCTAAGAATTAAGATTCTTTCTGAAGTAAGTATCAATCAGTAGGAGAAGTTCGCCTCGGAAGATACTAGCTTAACTCTATTGAATATGAGATGAGTAAACGGAGAAGCCTCGACTGGCAATAAGATACTAGGGCAATAAAGTGAAATTACCTCATAAGAAGGCCAAGAAACGTCTTACTTTCATCTTACACACATACGTTTCCTTTGATAAAAGAAGTCTGAGATTGATACTCTCTATCTTCGAATTTAAGATTTGTCTCTGCTTAGTTCCGTCTATAATAAAACCTTACAACTCGATCAAGCTTGATAGATATTGCTAAATTTGTGGTGTTATCTCGGGTAAGAAAATCCATGCCGTCCATAAAACGACTTTACAATATCTCCAATGATAAATAAAATAATCTATCTCATGCTCGCAATAATTCTTTAGACCGTATGACCGTAAATAGCTCACACGTGTTAAACAATAACGTGCTAATCCGTCTCTCTCATAAATAGTGAACCCGAGCCATCCATAAAATACTTAAGATCCATTCACAATGTGTTGAAAGAGTCATATATACCTCTTCATGCGAGCCAGTTTTCACAACTTATCAAATGATAATTTTGTGTTATGNTGATAGATATTGCTAAATTTGTGGTGTTATCTCGGGTAAGAAAATCCATGCCGTCCATAAAACGACTTTACAATATCTCCAATGATAAATAAAATAATCCATCTCATGCTCGCAATAATTCTTTAGACCATATGACCGTAAATAGCTCACACGTGTTAAACAATAACGTGCTAATCCGTCTCTCTCATATATAGTGAACCCGAGCCATCCATAAAATACTTAAGACCCATTCGCAATGTGTTGAAAGAGTCTACTCCTTTCGGTTGTAATTACTTGATCACTTTCGTACAGATCCCGATCAAGCGTCTCTCATCGTAAATCAGATCATAACATAAGATTCCTTACTTACTATACATAAGGGAATTGAAATTGAGTGTTCAACCACATTTGAGACAGCGATCTTAATACGTCCATGCCAGTTTCTTGGTTCTTTAAACCATAACAAAAATACTAGGCACTCATGAGACAATCACTAGATACACCATGTATATGAAATAAAAATACGTGCTCGTCCACTTAACATAGATTCATCATGTTCATCGCTGACATAAATAAGCATCCAACAATAACCTGATTCTATCTCTTTAACTTATCCACTTGTCATCCGGAGAACGGGCGAATGACACAACGTTATCCGAGACAAATACACATCTTCATGTGAGCCAGTTTTCACAACTTATCAAATGACTATTTTGTGTTATGGACGAGACAAACGTCTTTCTTTACATCTGTCCGAAACAAATCCACTTCGTATACCGCTTTAGAATCTTTCTCGAGAATTTTTCTGTATAGATTTGCTCATTCACCATTAAACAAGATGTCGTGTCGTAAGCTATGAAAGCTACCAATAATGAGACCTCTTAATCATCAAATGGGCAAATATCGATGTCATTAAATGTCTTTATATGACAAACATTTTATCCATAATATTCTTTGTTGTGGGATACTTTTTCGATCACTTTGATCATAACTGTGAGTCCCCAGTCGTAGAAGAATTAAGTTGAATTCGTACCATATGGTTAATATTTGGCTACTCTAATCATTTCTCTGAATGAAAACCATGAAAACGATCCATCGGCAAGTAAATATATGTGCAGATAATTAAGCCTAAATTATGGATTTTCGAGCCAATAGTCTCTTGGTAGGGGTATCATTTTCAATTTCTGTAATATCTGAGAGTGCCCGATCATAACTAACGAGAATTGATACCATAAGACCATCCATTGGTCAATTTGACAGTCAATGAAAAGACGCCTTTGCAAATAATGAAGTATGTGCTATAGGACCGTACTAAGTTGGTTTAGCGAATGAAGTCATGTTATAATGTGGGTTCATAACTACACCGCTAATACACTCTTCTCTTGATATTAAATAACTTAATAGTCCTCGTCATTTAATGAAACTTCCTTTCATTTCTCTTCAATTTCTCCGATCGCTTTAAGAAAAATCTAATATCGAATAATCTAATCAAGAAGATTTTCTCCCAAAAATAATAATAGCTTCTCATATGATTAGTTCGCCGATTTAGAATAAATACTTCTTCAGCGTGACTTGGCGAAGAGATATTTCACGAATATGACAGAGATTCCAGATAATCACATAAAGTTTATACGATATTTCCGATCTTGGGTGTGAGTCCCCAGTAATCATAACGTTTGTTGAATGCAAACCAAAAAGCGACTATTTTCCCATTTCCAATCGTTTATTCAAATGAAAACCATACGCACGATCACAGTCGGAGATTAACCGCTCGGCCGTCCCAATTGCAATAAAAAATGCTTGACCTTTTAATAGGTTTCGCTCCTAGTGAACGATAGATAGCTAACCACGCAAACGCGTGGTTTAATATTTTCTTTGACAATAAATAACGCGCTTTCATCTGGGTAATCGGCCATGAATTTCGTGAAAAAGGATATCTCCGTGTATAATCTTGCACTCCAGATCACCTCATTCACATAGGGCCTCATGAAGCGCCCGCAATTTACTTGCACGTTGTCTCCGGTATGTATTTGCACCCGGCGCTATCATACTCTCGCCGCCGATATATACTTCCACCCGGAGCCATCGCACTCTCGCCGCCGGTATATACTTGCACCCGGGGCCGTCACACTCTCGCCGCTGATATATACTTGCACCCGGGGCCATCACACTTTTGCCACCGGTATATACTGGCACCCGGGGCCATCCCACTCTAGCCGCCGGTATAAACTTGCACCCGGGGCCATCGCACTTTTGACCCGTCCATAAGACGGCGTCACCACTTACTCGGCCCGTCCATAAGACGGCGCCATCACACCCTCGACCCTACCATAAGACGGNCAATTAAACTTGAATTGATGTGGCTAAATCATGAAAACATGTTGTTAGAACAAAGAATAACTTGGATATACCATGATTTATGTGATTAAACTATAGTTTAAATGCTTTTGGCATGAGGTCACGTTGTTATGACTTGCACTAGCATTTCGTTTTCGAACTTACTTTTTTTGTATATACAACATGTGTTCGGGATGTTAGCGTTTATTTAGTTTGAATACAAATGGTTTTACCAAATTTACAATGTATTTCTATGAATATGATTTGGCTCATTTTTCACATCGTTCCACATATTCTAGGTGTGATGAATATGATTTCAATTAAACTTGAATTGATGTGTCTAAAGCATGAAAACATGTTGTTAGAACAAAGAATAACTTGGTTATACCATGATTCATGTGATTAAACTATAGTTTAAATGCTTTTGGAATGAAGTCACGTTGTTATGTCTTGCACGAGCATTTCGTTTTCGGACTTACATTTTTTGTATATACAACATGTGTTCGTGATGTTATCGTTTATTTAGTTTGAATAAATTGGTTTTACCAAACATACAATGTCATTTGTATGAATATGATTTGGCTCATTATCACATATTTGCACATGTTCTAGGTGTGATGATTTTGATTTCAATTAAACTTGAATTGATGTGGCTATAACATAAAACATGTTGTTAGAACAAAGAATAACCCTGTTATACCATAATTTATGCGATTAAACTATAGTTTAAATGCTTTTTGCATGAAGTCACGTTGTAATGACTTGCACGAGAATTCCGTTTTCGAAGTTAGTTTTTTAGTGTATACAACATGTGTTCGTGATGTTAGCGTTTATTTAGTTTGAATACACTTGGTTTTACCAAATTTACAATGTCATATGTATGAAAATGATTTGGCTCATTTTTCACATAGTTCCACATGTTCTAGGTGTGATGATATTGATTTCAATTAAACTTGAATTGATGTGGCTAAAACATTAAAACATGTTGTTAGGACAAAGAATAACGCTGTAATACCATCATTTATGTGATTAAACTATAGTTTAAATGCTTTTGCATGTAGTCACGTTGTAATGACTTGCACGAGCATTCCGTTTTCGAACTTATTTTTTTAGTATATACAACATGTGCTCGTAATGCTAGCGTTCATTTAGTTTGAATACACTTGGTTTTACACAATTTACAATGTCATTTGTATGAAAATGATTTGGCTCATTTTTCACATAGTTCCACATGTTCTAGGTGTGATGATATTGATTTCAATTAAACTTGAATTGATGTGGCTAAAACATGAAAACATGTTGTTAGAACCAAGAATAACCCTGTTATACCATAATTTATGCGATTAAACTATAGTTTAAATGCTTTTTGCATGAAGTCACGTTGTAATGACTTGCACGAGAATTCCGTTTTCTAACTTATTTTTTTAGTATATACAACATGTGCTCGTAATGCTAGCGTTCATTTAGTTTGAATACACTTGGTTTTACACAATTTACAATGTCATTTGTATGAATATGATTTGGCTCATTTCTCACATAGCCGAGAAAAAGGTATGTCGAAACAAATAGTAGGGAATGTAACGGTAAAGTCTAGACGGTAGATAATGAGAGATACGGGAACGAAAGAACGTAAAAGGGAACGAAGAATAGAAAAGTAAAGAAAAAGATAAAGGAGGGGTCAAAAGTAAAGGAAGGAGGGGTCAAAGTGTGAATTAGAAAAGTTAGGATGTCTATAAATAGGAGTGAGGAGGCCCAAAAATGGGTTAATCATCATTAAGACCCGAAAATCCGAAAATTCCCGCAAAGAAGGAAAATTATCGCGAATTTTACGTGCATGTCTTTTTATCGCGAAAAATTTCATGTGCAAATTGTCGCGAATTTTATGTGAAGAGGAAATTGTCGCGAAAGTGGAAGCTGTGTAAATTATCGCGGAAATTGTGATCAGTGCAGTATTATCGCGGATTTGATGATGAAGAGAATTATCGCGGATTTTGCTTAGTGAAGAGAATTGTCGCGGATTTGGTTTCATGAGTAAATTATCGCGGATTTCATATTCCAGCATAGAATTATCGCGAATTTCGAGGAAANTCAATTTATGATTAATTCGTAAATTATATTGTTGTGGGGACACGAGCGATGTACGAGGTTGGGCCCACAATGTGTGGGCTTACGTCCTCGGGAGAGCGAAGCTCTACCTTGGTTTCCACTATAATAATCAATGAGAAACGAATACAACGATGTAATAACGATAATCCGAATGAAATCGACCCGAGAAACGATCAAATATACTCCAAAAAGCCAAATATGACGAAATGTCGCGAGAAGGGCTGTGTCAAGCCTGGTCGCGAGATTTGACTCGAAATCTCGCGAGCCTGGACTAGCCGCGAGGTTTGGTCTGGTTTCTCGCTAGCTGGGCTGGTCGCGAGGTTTGGTGTGGTTTGGCCTGGTCGCGAGGTTTGGTGCGATTCCTCGCGAGTCTGGGCTGGTCGCGAGGTTTGGTACGAAATCTCGCGAATAGTAATTGTAGTGTTGAAATCTCGCGATTTCGAATGAAAGTCTCGCCTTGGGAGATGTGAAAAGGATCCAACCAATTCTCAATGCCTTAGGACCTCTATTTATAGAGAAATGTAGCCCAAAACACAAGCTTAGGCCCAAGAGTCCAATTTCATTAGATTAAGCCCAAGACACCTCAACTAATATCCAATTAAATTAGAACAAATACCGTTCCGAAATATAACTTCGGAAATGCGTCTCGATCCAGAATTAGGCGAGGATATTGATGAGAAAATACCGGAGGACCCTGTAAAATAATCCACTGCTTCCATATAGCGAATATGCGGCCACATAACATCATCGCACCTGACCGGTGCGCTCCCGGGTGGCAAATTACGAAAATACCCCTGGCCCCGTCTAGGGCCGAAATGACCCGAAACATATCAAAATGCTTGCAGAGACTTTATTTGGGGCCCAGCAAGCCAGAATTACGAGAATACCACTTGAGAATGCCATCCGATAAAAATATGAAAATACCGAAAATACCAATAACCACGTCGGACGAGCTCCCGGGTAAGGACGGATACAAGAGAATATACCCGGGTAATATCAGAGAGGTATTTAATAAAGGAGTCCATCCAATTGGGTTCCCCTGGAGACTCAGTAGCGTTAACATTCAAGCCCTGGATTTCATGACATAGAGCCCCGATCTCTTCAATAGACTGTTCGGTCATTGATATCTCGATCGAAGGTCGGTCCTGAATATGGACCGAAATAGTGCTTGGCTCTATGTTAGGTATGCCTGAGGCCAATCTGGCGAGTGCGTCGGCAACCTTGTTTTGCTCCCGTGGCACGTGGTCAAGAGAGAACTCACTGATTTTTTTGGATATTTCCAGAACTTTGGCGCAGTATAACTTCATCATCGGATCATGGGTTTTAAATCTCCCTGCGAACTGTTCTACTACTAACTTCGAGTCTGAGAACATTCGTACTCTACTAACTCCCATTTTTCGGGACAGGTCATTCTTGATAATACTGCCTCATATTCTACCATATTATTTGTTCCAGCAAAGGAAAATTTAACTGCGGAATGAATAAGATCACCTTGTACCGTTGTCAAGGTAATGCCCGCTCCTCTTCCTCCGAAGGTCGACCCATCTACATGGATCATCCATCGACTGTCCTCTTGGTTAAGATAAATGGCCGATCGGGTCATTTCAACCACAAAATCGGCTAGAACCTGAGCTTTGATCGCCCTTCGGGGCAGGAATTCCAGATAAATAGCGCTGAGTTTGATAGCTCATTTTGCCAATCTCTCATTCAGATCCTTCTGTTTAAGGACCACCTTCAGAGGTTGATCCTTATAAACATAGACCGTTCGGCCTTCAAAATAATGTTTCAGCTTGGATACAACTTTTTTAAAAGCTAACATGAATTTCTCCAAGGTGGAATACCTCGTTTCTGCAGATACCAGAGAATGGCTGACATAATAAACAGGTCTATGAATGTCGTCTCGTATGGTTACCAGAGCTGCGCTGACGGCAACTTCTGATACCGCAAGATATAACCCCAAAGGTTCATCACAAGTTGGACATACCATCACCGGGGGAGTGCTTAAATAAGTCTTCAGCTCGGAGAAGACCCGATCGCATTCTTCGGTCCAATCTAGATGGCTTGCTTTTCTTAGCACTCTGATAAAAGGTAAGGCNAAGGGGCTGCAGTGTTGAAATCTCGCGATTTCGAATGAAAGCCTTGCCTTGGGAGATGCGAAAAGGATCCGAATCCTTTCTTCATGCCTTGGGACCTCTATTTATAGGGAAATGGAGCCCAAAATACAAGCTTTGGCCCAAGAGTCCAATTTCATTAGGTTAAGCCCAAAGCACCCCAAATAATCTCCAATTAAATTAGAATAAATACCGCTCCGCAAGATAACGTCGGAAATGCATCTCGATCCAGAATTAGGCGGGAATGTAGATGAGAAAATACCGGAGGACCCCGTAAAATAATCCACTGCTTCCAGATAGCGAATACATAACCATATGCTTCGTTGCACCTGATCGGTGCGCTCCCGGGTGGCAAATGACGAAAATACCCCTGGCCCCGTCCGGGGCCGAAATAACACAGAATATCCCAAAATACTTACAGAGACTTAATACGGGGTCCGACGAGCTAGAGTACCGAGAATACCACTTGAGAAAGCCACCCGATCGAAATATGAAAATACCGAAAATACCAATAACCACGTCGAACGAGCCTCCCGGATAAGGATAAATATAAGAGAATATTTCCGGGTAATATCAGACCGTCTTTCGATCCGTTTTCATCCGTATTATCGTTATAATCTCGATGTAATTGTATTACTTGACTATTATAGTGAAAACCAAGGTAGAGGTTCGCTCTCCCGAGGACGTAAGCCCACACATTGTGGGCCCAACCTCGTATATCGCTCGTGTCCCCACAACAATATAATTTACGAATTAATCATAAATTGACTGATCTAAAAATAAATATCCAAAACATTTTTAGACTAGATCAACCACCTTCAGAGGTTGATCCTTATAAACATAGACCGTTCGGCCTTCAAAATAATGTTTCAGCTTGGATACAACTTTTTTAAAAGCTAACATGAATTTCTCCAAGGTGGAATACCTCGTTTCTGCAGATACAAGAGAATGGCTGACATAATAAACAGGTCTATGAATGTCGTCTCGTATGGTTACTAGAGCTGCGCTGACGGCAACTTCTGATACCGCAAGATATAACCTCAAAGGTTCATCACAAGTTGGACATACCATCATCGGGGGAGTGCTTAAATAAGTCTTCAGCTCGGAGAAGACCCGATCGCATTCTTCGGTCTAATCTAGATGGCTTGCTTTTCTTAGCACTCTGAAAAAAGGTAAGGCCCGATCTGTGGATTTCGAAATAAACTTGCTTAGTGCGGCTAGCTGGCCAGTAAACCTTTGAAACTCTCTTTTGTTTCTTGGAGGTTGCATATCAATGATAGCCTGCACCTTTTCAGGGTTAACCTCTATGCCTTTCTCTGAAACGTAATATCCTAAAAATTTTCCACTTCGGATCCCGAAGCAGCATTTGTTTGGATTTAGTTTGAGCTTATATTTTCGGCATACTTCGAAACAACGAGACAAATAAGAAAGGTGGTCTTCATCATTCATAGATTTAACAATCACATCGTCAACATATACTTCCATCATATGGCCGATCAATTCTCTAAAGATTTTGTTGACCAACCTTTGATATGTTGCTCCAGCATTTTTGAGACCGAATGGCATAACCACATAACAGTAAACTCCATCTTCGGTCATGAATGATGTTTTCTTCTGATCTTCCTCAGCTAGGAAGATTTGATGATACCCAGAGTAAGCATCCATGGTACTCATCATGGTGCTACCAGACACAACATCCACCAGTCGGTCGATATGTGGCAAAGGGAAATGGTCTGACTCACAACTTTTGTTAACATCGGTAAAGTCGATGCACATTCGCCATTTCACATCCGGTTTGGAAACCACCACTGGGTTTGCAACCCATTCAGTATATTGGATTTCTCTGATGAATCCCGACCGCAGTAGTTTATTAACCTCAGCCCAGATAATCTCAATTTTCTCGGGAGAATAGCATCTCCTTTTCTGACTAACAGACTTCGTTCCAGGTTCGGTGTTGATCCGATTTTGACTTTCGGATCGGTCAATCCCCGGAACTTCGTCCGGGGTCCATTCGAATATATCCATGTGGCTTCTCAGCAAGTGGATAAGTTCTTTTTCAAAGTCAGGGGCTAGTTGTGCCCGATGCTAGTTGTCTTGGTTGAGTCAACCTCAACCAGGTTAATCAACTTGAACCCTACGGGTTCCATTGCTTGCCTCGGGTGCGGAAGCTCTTCCAGCAAATCCACCCGGGCCTTTTTGATAGGTGCCAATGTTCGGCACTAGCTCATGTAGCATTGCCTAGCTACTTTCTGATCCCTCTTAACAGAAATAACTCCATGAGTGGAGGGGAATTTGAGCATCATATGATAGGTAGATGGGACCGCCTCGAACTTACTAGGGCCGATCCGTCCGATAATGGCGTTGTAAGCCAAGTCGACTTCAACGATAATGAATTCCAATCCTCCGATCGGTCCTTGCATGGCTCTCCAAGGGTGACTGGGAATAACATCTTCCTGCATGGAATAACGCTCCTTTGGTCGAACGACCAAAGAGTTATATTAGCGATCGGAAGATCATGAGCAGCAGCTCCCAACATTTCGGCGACCTTGCGCTTCATTAGATTGCACGAAGCCACGGTGTCCACTAAGATTCTGTGGACACGACGATTCCCGATGACTCCAGTGATGGTAAGGGGGTCGTCGCATGGATCGGTGATCCCTTCACGATCAGCCATGGTGAAAGTGATGTCTTCTCTGAAGGAGGAGGACCGTTCGACCGGATCATATTTCACCAGAGCCACAGATTCGGAGCTCTCAGCGGAGTCTACGCGTGCAGTTCTCTTTCGGTCCTTGACCGATTCATTATTCTCAGACCTCCGGAGATAACATAAATATCCCCGACTACTTCTGTGGGTGCCACATCATTTTGAGGAGGTTGGGCACTAGTTTCCGCAGGAGGAGGAGCGGCCTGCTCCTGTCTTCCACCCTCGTTCTGCGGGGTTCTACCGCCACGGCCCCGCCATCTTCTTCTTCGGCCCTGACCACGGTTCTCACGACCGTGTTGGCCTCTTTCTTGTTCTGGAGGAGGAGACCGTCGGTTCTCCGTCCAATCATTATAGTTTCTCGGTTGTCCCCGATTATCTCATCCCCGCGGCCTGTGACGATCGTCACCTTGATGGCCCTTTCGGGGGGATTCTACTCGCTTGCTCTTCTGGCCATTCCGGTCGGGCTTTTCTTTATTCATTGCCGCTACCGTCTCTTTCAACAGCGGGCACTTCAGTGTCGGGTGATCGCGATTATGATGCAGCTCGAAATACATCCGATTGTCCTCCTGCTTCGGGGGGACGTCTTTTTCGCTTACAGCCGCTACTTCTCGCGACTGCTTCTTAGCGTAGGAAACCCTATGATCACCTGTGGGCTCAGAATTCCCGCTAGGTTTCCGATAACCAATCCCCAGCGATTCATCCACCTTAATATACTTGTTGATTTTCTGGAGATGTTTTCCCATGGTGGATTATGGGCTCTTTACCAAGCTGGCCGAAAGGCCGCACGATCCCAGGACCTGCTGTAGAATATCAATCTTATCCCGGAGCTCGAGATTGATAACCTGGGCGGTCCTATTGAATTTCTCCATGAAGGACCAAAGACTCATCTTTGCCGGGATATATTTCAGCTCATATAGTTCCTGCCTGCTTCGGGGCGGTCCTACATTTGGAGCAAATTGGTCCGACAAGGCCAAAATAAATCTGCCATACGACTGTATGGATCGGGCCGACAAATTTTTGAACCACGTTCGGGCGTCGCCTTGTACTCCTACCGCGAAGATGCGGCACTTTAGTGAATCCGAGGCCCGAACCGTTCCCATGCGTAATTCAAAATCGGCAACGTGATCGATTGGATCACCATCACCACGAAATGTCGACAACCCCTCGGGGTTGCGATAATGCCGATCTGGGACTGCTGCCCAGATCTCTTCAGAAAATGGGAGCATCAAATCTCCCAAGGCGGCTGATACGCCTTCAGATTGATGGGACGATGCCTGGACCGCATGCAAATTATGCCACTAGTCATCATCCTTATTTCGCCTGATTGGGGCCTCCATGTCCCTGTTAAATAAACCAGGATTGCGTCCCAGATTAGGTTCGCAATCCTTCAACGCAAGCATGCTCTCAACTCCCTAGTGAGCTCATCAATTCGTCGCTGTATCTGCTCCTGATCATTTCCAGGAGCGGGAGTTAGTGCTTTGGCTGGGGGAGGAGGAGTAGACCGATATCTAGGCCTTCTCGTTGTTACGCCACGCCTGATGATTTCTTCATCATCAGTGCTGCGCTCGTCAGGATCAGTCTCGTATCCTCTGCTTTTGGGAACATGGCTTGAAACAGCTGGTGATTCTGTTCCACTTCTCTCCGACGTAAATTTTAGTACCACCTTCCTGACGAAAACTTCCAGATCCTGCAAAGTGAATGTTGGTGCTGGGAGACTGTTGGGAAGAACGTCACTATCATTTGTCGGAGTTCCAGTGGCCATGCCTTTGATTATCCTATCCCTGGTGGAAAACTCAAATGGGATTAGAGAATCGTCCCCACGGACTGCGCCAAACTGTTATGGTCCCTTTTTAGGGGGTACCGACAGTCGTCCGGTTCGTCAACAAACGAACTCTGTTTTGATTTGATTTTGTTGTGGAAGACGATTAAAACTGAAAATAATTAGTAGACACGGCGATTTATAGTGGAAACCCCAGGAATTGGGGAGAAAACCACTTGGCTAAGAGTATATTATGCTTTTAGCCTGTTCACTAATCAAATAATTCATATCGAATACAACAGAGGCTTAATGAAAATGACAAGGGAATAGAAAGCAGTAAGAACTTTGGCAGGGTAACGGCATATTCTTATGTGTCCAAAGGGTCCTACTATTTCCCTCGTCTTGCCCTGTATTTATAGAGTTAATGGCGTGTGTAAATCACGCTCCGTAACCGCCTCTGACAGGTTTGTTAGAGGTTGTTATTGCGCGATGTTAAACGAGGTCGAGACCGAGGCATGATCTGCGTGATCGGGACCGAGGCGTGGTAAACGTGTGAAGGCCCGAAGCGTGGGAAGCGTGAGTCTGAAACTGTTTGGACCGAACCATGGAACCAGTTACTAGAAAATGATTTATTTCGCCAAGGTAATCTTCGGTCCTATCGTGGAACATCGGGCCGCTTTTCGTTAAGTGTACAAATGGGCTGCAAGAATTCGTTTCTACCATTTGAATAAGCTCAATTGTTAATGGGCCTTATCTATCACAAGGTGCCCCGTCCTAAAGTTCTCATCACACATAGTTTCACATGTTCAAGGTGTGATGATTTTGATTTCAATTAAACTTGAATTGATGTTGTTAAAACATGAATACATGTTGTTAGAATAAAGAATAACTTGGTTGTACCATGATTTATGTTATTAAACTATATTTTAAATGTTTAGGACATGAATTCATGTTGTTTTGACTTGCATAATAATTCTGATTTCAAACATATTTATTTTGTATATACAAAAAATATTCGTGATGTTAGCATTTATTTAGTTTGAATACATATTGATTTACCAAATTTACAATGTGGTTTGTATGAATATGAGTTGACTAATTTTTCACATAGTTTAGTATGTTCTAGGTGTGATGATTTTGATTTCGATTAAACTTGAATTGATGTTGTTAAAAAATGAATACATGTTTTTTAGAACAAAGAATAACTTAATTTTACCATGATTTATGTTATTAAACTATAGTTTAAATGCTTATGACAAGAATTCATGTTGTTTTGACTTGCATGATATTTCCGTTTTCGAACATATTTATTTTGTATATACAACAAGTATTCGTGATTGATATTTCCCGGGGTTAATTACGTAATTATATTACCTCCGGGGCTCGTTTGACGTGGCTAAATGATATTTTTTATCTTTTATTATATTTATTGAGTATTGTGATTTTTGGGTCAGTGTCGTAATTTGTGCATGATGGGCCCCTGTATGAGAATTCTTATGGTGTTTTGAGCTGTTTTGTATTATTTTTGTCGGAAATGATGCCAGGGGTATTTTCGTAATTTGGCACTCGAAGAGCTCGTTGGCTACCTTAGGCGATATTTTTAGCTACCTCATGAGCATTTGGAGACGATGAACTGGTAAAAGAGTATTCCTGGGTATTTTCTCATCATTACGTGCTATTAGTGTTCGACCGAGATTCATTTTCTAAGTTCCGGGATGGTCTAACACTTATTCCGGTTTCATTGGGTATTTTTTAAGTAAGTTGTGTTAATTTGATTAGGACTGAGCTTTTGGACCATAAGTTGACTTATTGGGCAAAGTTTTTCTATAAATACAAGACCTTAGGTCCTATTGAATGATTCAGACTCTTTTTGTACTTCCCAAGGCAAGACTCTCACTCGAACTGGTGACGGTACCCGCAAGATTTCGATTTTCAGCCTCAACCCGCGACTTTCTCTCAAAAAGTCGCGAGTTGCGACTTTGTGTCCGAAAAGTCGCGACACCTGACCTGACTCGCGAGTTTTCGCGCAGTTCACCTGGTTACGCAATTTCGTCAAGGCCGACCCGCGTGTAATAACCCGAATACTTAGGAACCTAGCATGATAATAAATAATATTTAATGTATAATACGAAATTATAAGAAGTCATGAATATATGTTAGATGGGTTTATGTTGCTAAAGACATGGAAATTAATATTCCCGAGAGAAATCAGAAAGTTAAGAGTAAATTGAATAATAGTACATAATGATATCGTATAATCAATACTCCAAAATTTAGAAGGTAATGAGTATTATTATAATCGAATAAGATCAAGTAAGTAAAGTATATTGAGGAGAAACTAGTTAAATAGTGACTCATTACTATTAAAGTACGACACATTATAATATATTATCTCGATAGTTAATAAAATAATTGTTGCAAGTTACGATATATTATAGAAATTATGGAGTAATTATATTTGTTCAAAATGAAATCGGTAAACCTTGAAACATTTGTAGAGATAGAATAAACAATAATGGATGGAAAACACTTGTATTGTATTATCAAGTAAACTTATTAAATGTTAAAGATACAAAGAAATACAAATGAAAAATATTAAGTGAGAATATGCATAAACGTTGAGAACGATAATTAATGTGTTATCTTGTCTCAAACTATTAATTAGGATACAAAATAAGTTATTATTATAAAAGGGGGTAAAATAGTAATTTAATAATTGGGATTAATATAAATATAAGAAGATGGGGGACGCACGAGAGAGAGACGCATTATGGGAGAGAAGGGTGTACATGTGCGCGAAGGAATGTGGCCACAAATAAGGGACGCCACAAAATCCGCGGAGAATTAATAAACAAAGCATCATCCATTGTCCGCGGAAATAAAATGAAAAATTGTCCGTGGAAATGGAAACTTGCCGCGAGAATTGGCATCCTGCTAGGCATGACTTCAGCATTTCAAGGGCGGATGTCATCATGTCGTTAACCTTACCTGAGTTATTTTTGATGCATTGTTCGATTCGATTTCACCTGTTCGATCATTTAATCATGCACAAGGAATGTTCAGGGGTAATTTGAGGGTATTATATGTTCTCAACTCGTTTTAGTAATGAAGAAATTGCGAGGATTGTGGAACAAAGCGGCGGACAATCTACGAAGTTAAGGTAAGCGGAGTGAACATGATCTCATAATGGAAGGTTCAAGTATAGGGAGGAAACGATAAGACGAGTATGTGAAGTAAGACGTATAGGCATCGTATTAAGACGGGAAAGAAGAGGGAAGAAACAAAATAGGAACATTAGAAATATTACGACGATGATATAAACTAGCAAGAAATAGGCTAAGTAACAAGGATCTAAAGATAAAATAGACAAGAGAGAGTGAGACTAAGGGTAGAGTCAATGAATAAAGAATACTCAATCTAAAAAGGGTAGGCCAATAGTTAGGAATTAGAGTTTATTATGTCAAGATAACCAAATAAGAAGGGGTTAATAAAGTATTCATGAAGAGGAAGCGATCGGTAACGAAAGAAAAGGAAAGGGGTAACCGAGGTGTAGGGAGAGCCACAAATTTATATAGGCGAGCCAATTAGGTAGAATGGGGTAGACGAGTAAGAAGGTTAAGTAACCCTATTAAGAGGGCATACCATAGTAAAGGATAAATAACGATAATTAATAAATGGAATTCGATAAGGTATGTTAGGACGATATAGAATGGAACCACCGAGCATTAGAGGTCTCATAGTAAGGCAATGTAAGTAACCAACTTAACCTAATAAGAGAACCTTAAGACATGATTTCAGGATGAATGAGGACAACATGATGAAATTCATAAATGAAGGAACTAATGATAACTCGGGGTTAGGTGGAAACACTGAACCCGGAATCGTGACAATTGCACGGTTAGCCACAAATCGTGGAAGCTTTGGGAGAGGAAGGATGGACCGTCCGACCGATCCCGGCATCGTGCCTAGTACACGATACGCCAAAGGAAGGGCATGCCTTATGAAGGTAATGTAATGTTCCATAAAGGAAAGGCTACGTACGGAATGGGCAGAATGGATCCGAGTGAGAAAAGGGGTAGCGCCTAAGTACTCCTTCGGAGAAGGGAAGCATACGGCTAGTCGAGTCAACCAACAGCTAACGGTTGGCTTGGGCTAGACATGTACCGAGCATGTTACACTCGGGCACAATAAAAGTAAACAAAGGAAATGAAAAGGGAAGAAAGATTTGAAATTGTGAGAAAGTAAGGGTAAAAGGGAAGCGAATAAACAAAAAGAAGCTTAGTGCAAACGGTAATGGAAGAGATGACGTAACGTTAGGTAACAGAGATGGAAAGAGGGTGAGAGGCTTAAAGAAAACGAAACAAATAGATGAAAGGCTAAGAGTAAACTGTAATGAAAGAGAAAACGTCATGCTAGGTAACGAGGTGAGAGTGAGTGATGGGTCTTAAGTTAATCGTTAAACGAGAAGAATATAGTACTGTAGTTAAAGCGTCACGATAGCAAGGGTAGTTAAAATGTGAAGAATAGACTTGTGAAATGAGAACACCGTGGAATAAGATTACCACAAGAGTGAGAGAGAGAGAGCATACATAGATTAATAACTAGTAAACGAAGGAGGATAAGAATTTCAAAAAATGAAAATGAGCGAGTTTGTGTGGTAAATACTGAGGGGTGAAAAGGGGTGTGGAGGGTCAAGATACATAATAAATAGAGAAGTGTCAACCGCTATAGAGTGGCTAGATTAGGGACAAGTAAAATAAATGAAACAGAAAGGAATAGAAGAGGAAGAAATGATGGGAACGAAGTAGAGTACTTCGAGAGTTTGTTGAAGTTTCTATTATCAGATTATGACCGCTTTACAGTCTTGTAGGCAAAACGGAGAAAAGCTATTATAACAGAAGGCCCGACGAATGAGCAAGAACAACCAAAGGAGTAAGAGTGAAACTAGAAGGGAAGTAGGAAATTCCATTAGTCACACAACAAGTATGTTTATGAATCGAGTTATTTATAGATTTCTGTTTGTAAATTGACTTATTGTCATAAGAAAGAATAAAATGGAAATATCATTGAAAAATGCTAGGGTATATCTCAGGGCGTACACGCGACTCTTTGCCCGAGTCGCGACTTTTCGCACCTCTTGTCTCGCGACATTTTGCTTGGCCAGAGGATCCGCGAGTTTTTGTCGAAAACTCGTGACCAGCATCCCATTCATGAGTTTTTGGCTGCTCCGGCGTGACGGAGCAGATTCGATCGTTTTTCGGGTCGTTTTCACTTGGATTATCATTATCTCTTGATTGTAATTGTATTTCTCGATTATTATAGTGAAAACCAAGGCAGAGCTTTGCTCTCCCGAGGACGTAAGCTCACACATTGTGGGTCCAACCTCGTATATCGCTTGTGTCCCCACAATAATTGAACTCAAAATTACATAAGAAATTGACTGATTATAAACAAACTCTCTAAAATATTTTTAGACGAGATCAGTTTGGCGCCTTCCCTGGGGTGACAGTGACTATACATCACGCTCTGGATAATCCGGCCGTAATTCATCCTCCAGATTAGGTTTTTCATCTTCTTAATTCTCAAAGAGATGACTGTATGAGCCTATAGAACACATCCTGTTCAAGTAAGGTCGTTGAACTTATGAAATGCACATAATCGGTCGCGGACCTATTTATGGCTCCAAAGTCGAACGATGCCTACATATTTTGTATTGTTTTCACTAAGTTGAGTGAAGCATGGTCGAAGGACCTATAGCTATCGTCGACATTGACATATTGATTAAGTTTGTCTGCTTGAAGTTTTTCAATTATGCCTTTTGGTTCGAAGAAACCATTTCCATGTACCAACGATCGATAAAATCCATATTTAAAGATGTGGGGAGAAGAAAGTGTGGAAGTCAATAATGATGGTATAAAGATAAAAACCGGTATGAAAATAATCATTTCCAATATTTGAGCTAGTGATTGAGTATACTGAGCAAGTATTGAATGAGGTGCAATCCTCCTAGATTTGGATTCTTGGCGAAAGACGGAAACTTTCCCTGCTATGAGGTTTGCAAGAGAAATATAAATTGATAAGTTATCAATCAATTAAAATTTTATATTCTTTCGTGCATAGTCGCGTGGCTTCTGAAGTTTGGAAAAGTTATATAAGTATCGATCCGTTTATGTCTCCACTCCTCCTCGGAAACCTTTGGGTTTATACTTTGCGCATTCAAAGAAGTCATAAGTGCTACCTCAGTTGGGTTCGATGATGAGAAAGATAGGTCATAATGATGTTAGCATGAAACTACAAAAGGTCGAATTTCGATGAACCGACCATATACTTGTTAAGAGAGAAGAACTAAGATCTTATGATCGTTGCATGATACTGATTGTATATGTAATACTACATATTGGCAAGAAAAGACCGAGTGATTAATTTCCTTTCAAGGAAACGTTGAGGAGAATAATTCGTGACATTGTTACATTTGCAGTGTCCGCTCTTGGAACTATGCATGTTTCGATGATTGGGGAAACGAAGACTCATGATTTTTAACCTAGTAATGGAATATACCACAAAAAGTTTCCACATGATAAAACGAGTACGCTCAGTACGTTGTTATGTGCGGAATCTCTTATGCAAAAGTTGGAGATTGTTGACCTATGCGATTTGCGCAAATCTAATTCAGTAAACATTGAGGACTGGCGAGTATAAACTGATATCGCCATGAGAATTTATTATTTGAGGACACATCTATTTCTATATAATCGTTATTGAGTCGAGAAATGAAGAAGATGATGGTATTCAAACGATCAAGATATTTGATGATTGACATTGCTTTTAGCTTTTGTGGTATTGGATCGGGTTACTTATTTAATTGATCTTTATATTAAATTTAGATATTAATTGACCATTATTTATTGGACTTCATTATTGATGGACAGAGAGAGTTATAGTTGAGCTGGACTAATCACTATATAAACATTGTTAAAGAAAGAGAAGGGGGTCGGACGGTTGACCTAATGGAGGGTTTTACCGATGACCTAAGGAGGTGGCCGCTATCCACTTATTTTCCGGCTGGAAAACCTACGACTATGGCCACCGAAGATGATCTCTTTTCTTTCGGTTTCTACATCTTATTTTAGGATTGTAAATATGAAAACTTGACGTTGATAGTGGATTCAAAGGCTACGGCCGTAGTGGTTTTTTATTCTTTCTTTTACAGAAAGGTTTTCCACCTACAAAAATCGTGTCTTTTTACTTCTTGTTTCGTATTACTTTTTCATAGGACCCCTACCCATAAAAGGGGGTCTAAATTTTGTTATTGCTGATTTTTAGCGGCGATAACATTGGCGCCGTCCGTGGGGACGTTTTTAATCCCATTTAGTTTTTATCCAGAGTATGGGATGGAAAACACGAATATATTTTTCGATTCAGCGCAGCTTTGGTATTCAGTTTTGATGAGAACTCTAGGACCGGGTGCCCTGTAATGGGTGAGGCCCGATAACTGTTGGGCCAATTTAAATAATCAAAACGAATTCTCACAGCCCAATTACACCTTTAAGAAGACCGGCCCGATGTTCAACACGGAGGACCGAAGATAACCTTAGTAAAAATAAGCGTTATCTGCCAGCTGGCTCCGCGGTTCGGTCCGAACGGTTACAAAACGGTTACAGGCTCACGCGTTCCATGCTTCGGGCCCTGTCACGTTTATCATGCTTCGGGCCCGATCACGCAGACCACGCATCGGTCCCAGCCTCGTTTTACATCCTGCGATAAAAACCTCTAACAAACTTGTCAGAGGCGGTTACAGGACGTGGATTACACTCGCCGGCAACTCTATAAATACAGGGCAAGACGAAGGAAAAGACAAGACCCTTTGGATGTAGAAGAACAGGCTGTTACGCTGCCGAATTCTTCTTGCTTTATTTGCCTCGTCATTTTCATTAACCTGTTTGTATAAAGTTTGATCCATTTCTTTAGTGAACAGGCTAAGAGCATAATGAGCTCTTAGTTGAGTGGTTTTCACCCCAATTCACGGGGTTTCCACTATAAATTGTCGTGCATTTACTTTGATTTTCTAGCTTTCAATCGTCTTCATATTTTAAAGAAATCAGANATTTTTCGATTCAGCGCAGCTTTGGTATTCAGTTTGTTTCTAAATATTAAACCGTTGGATTGGTCTACAATTTTCGTATACAGTTATACACATATTTATCTCGGTTCTGAACGGTGAAGATCGAATTTATTGTCGTTTGGATTTTCGAATTATCGTTGGTCTAAAACGGTTCGTATCTGATTTTTCTGCTATATGTAATTCTGAAATTTTGAATCTCATTGTTTTACTTTGGATCGTTCTGAAAATATTTAGCATGGCTTCATACATATCTTTCAGTCTTCTGATTGTTGAAGATCTGTTTTCTGGTACTTTCGGATTTCGGTTTACTATCCGAATATGTAGTTGTTATTTCTAATAATATTGTAATGCGCAGTTCGGATATTATATTCAGTTTGAATAATAGGACAGTTGGATGTTTCTGAAATAAATATATATTAGTCTAGACATACTTGTAAATTTTCTAGACATGGAGATTAATTTTAAATATTGTTTCAGTTTTAAATTAACGACCAATGTTTAAAGTTTTAGACTGAGTTTTCTGCGATATAGAGTAATGGTATTCTATATAACGTGCTTTATTTCACCGTTGGATTATTCTGAAATTTATGTATATTATTAATGACACATTGTTCTATGTCCCCAAAGGTGGAGATCAGTTTCTCTAATTATTTCAAAGTTCGAACTATCAGCGGAAATATGACAATGTTTCTTCGTTTTCTCATAATCTGTTATCTAAGAATTCTTATATGGATTTAACTATTTTACTATTGGATTTTTTTGAGATTTATTCATATTGATCAAGACAAATTATCCAATGTTCTAAACGGACTTCGTTGTGGAAAGTGCAG
Organism: Utricularia reniformis; assembly: GCA_009725065.1. NCBI lineage: Eukaryota > Viridiplantae > Streptophyta > Magnoliopsida > Lamiales > Lentibulariaceae > Utricularia > Utricularia reniformis. Next base: position 21,425 of record RWGZ01001221.1, on the reverse strand, counting down.
ATCGATAGATCTTATTTATTGTGGATTTTAAATTCCGTAATCCAAAGAGGATTGATTTCATTATCTCATGGATTGCGATGATGTGGATTTTATGATAATAGGCTAATCTCTTCTTGTTGGTATTCTTTATGGTATCTTCAGAATGATTTAATAGGGGACTCGTATGTATTGTCGTCCAAAGATGGTAAATTGTTATGATATAGTATCAAGATTACAATTGTTTTTTTACGGAATCAATCATATAATTGATTATAATAGTATCGCAATTATACTTTTATCAAGATCTGGTTATGTTATGAAAATCTTATCGTTTTGACATTATCTCCGGTATCTTCAGACTGATTGACGAAGGATTTTTATGTCTTATTATGATATTATTCTTCATTATGAGAAGTAAAGAATTTGAAATTCTAAATTACCAGTGATATATGATTTTCATAATTTTTGACTGCCGGTTATCACCACCTTAGAAACGAGTTATATAATACATATAGAATCTTATGGATAGCCGGAAACTCACAGGAAAGATTACAAAGCGATATTTGAATTAAAGTTGTTTGTCTCCTCCGAGACACACAAGTGTAGGAATTGACGTTCTTATTTATGATCAGAATAGTCAGAAAATTGCCGTATGGATGTCACGAAGGCGATGTATTTCCGGGGACTCAATCAATACTTTTGGAAGAACCCCCAATCGCCGAAATCATTACTCAGCCTTCTCGGAGCGGGAAATCATCCGGGAGGGCATCTATTAGCTATATACTTTCTCGGTGTTTATAAAAATATTTTGAATGTGAAAGAACATGCGGAAGCTTGCCTATGTATGTATTTAGTTTGTTCATGATTAGAGAATAATTGAAAGAGCGCAATATATCATTATCAAAGACTATGATGCATAATTTTTCGGTTTTCAGCTATGAGCATATTTATCTGGTTATCAATTAGAAGAAACTGGTATCACGTAATATTCTTTTTCTCTATGGAATTCTATCAAGAAATTTTATTGAGTTCTTTATATGTTTCAGACATGTTATCTATGGCTTCGGTGGTTTAAGTTTCGATACTCAGAGTCTAGAGAATGTTAAGGCATCCTTAATGGTAATACAAACTATCCGAGGCTTTTGCACATCATTCAAGGAGATTCGATCATTTCTTGAAGTAGTCGGATCACCCTAGTATCCATGTTTTTTGAGAAATTATACATGTCTTCATCGATTAATGCTCCCTATTTGGATAATGTGGGTCTATTTTAATGAGGTACCATACATAACATAATGGCGGTTACAACGAAAACCAATGAAGAGTTTCGCAACCCTTGGAATTATGTTTGAGGATTTGGAGATAAAGAACATTATTAGACTAAGGTAATTGGATTTAACTCGATCTAATGGTCAAATTATTGAAAACATTGAGCATATCGTGAATGAGGTATCTAATTGTTTTTCTTAATCATCCGAAACGGTATTCGTTCGGAATAGTCTTAATTATCTGGAATGGTATTCGTCCGGAATAATATTCATGAGGACATCTAGCAGTTGGTTACTAATATTAGTCATAACATCACCGTGTCTGCCATTGGTCATTAGTTGATCATTCTGAATTCCTTTATGGAGTCATCTATCAACAATACTTATTTTGAGTTATATATCGTGAAGGAGACATTGAATTTATATATTTTAATTGCCAAGAATGGCATTCATCCGGAAATTTAATTTTATGGAACTTCCCTTCTTCAAATTTATTTTAATGATCGTTTGGAATGGTATTCTTCCGAAAATATATATTTATGTGATCCGCCTTCTTAATTCACCTACGACATTATTGAGTTGAACTATTAAGCTCCAGCCAGTACATTTTATGTAAGTCGGATTTAAGAACAATGTTGATGCTCTCGAATGATCTATTTTTCTCCTAATCTCATTGGGAAATAAAAAAATATCGAGGAATTTAATGGTGGGATTCGTGGTGGTGGATCTTCTTATCATCCCTTATAATGATATTCTAAAGGAATGCTTTATATTTGTTCGGGGCGATTGTATACAAAAGTCATTTGATGATGAAGTTTCCTATCCCCTCGGGTATCAAAAGGATGAAAGGGAACCAGGAGTTAGCAGGTTCTTGTTGTAATATCATTTGCCAAATCCTTATGTAGGGCTCTAATGCGAATAAATCAGTTTGGATTGTGAATGTTTTATCAGAAAACATGAGTTGATTCAATTGACAAGGACTTCTCGGAAGTATAAAGAAAACGATAAGCAGATGAAACCTGCGGTTATTAAAGCAATTTGAAATGGAGATGTCACTAGAGATTGAAAAAGATTCATTAGAAGAAGCTGAAGTTCTCCCCTGAAAAAGAAAAAATAATTTATGAATAGGTTGGAAGTTTGTTGCCGGCATGACTCATCGAGCTTGTAAGATACGTATATTGGATCATGAATCCATTCATTGTCCCAAAGTTGAATAATAGTTTGAGATTTGGCATGATGATAGAGTCGAGGTGCGATTTTGAGTTTCTTAATTATGCCTTTTGTTTTGAAGAATGAGAGAACCACGTATCAACCTAGGTGGATTCATATTTATGGATACGATCGATGAATGTTTGGAAGTCTACATCAACGAATGCGGATAAAGAGCCGACAATGCAGAAATCATGTTTAGCATATGAACGAATGTTTTAGTATCCTGCGAAAGTATCGAATGATGTTGAACCTTCCTAGATGTGTGTTTGTGAGAAAGGGGAGGAATGTTCTTGGTCTTATGTACCTACAAGATGAATAGAAATTAATATTGTCCAATGTCAATCGGTTTGTGAAAGTTTTATGGAGTATTTGTGTAATGAATCGTGTATGTCGCCACCTTTCACTGTGGAGACGATGGTTTTATAGTTTGTACTGATAAGAGAAGTTTTGAGAAAGCAGACTTGGTTAGACACAACGACAAATAGCATCGGTCAATAAACTATATTAGTAGGAAACTACCAAGGGTCGAATCATGATACATTGACATTAGTTTTATTCGGAGAGGAGAGCTAAGATCTTTTGAATGTGAATCTTATGAAAATCATGGTATATGCAGAATCATTCACTGCAAGGAGAGACAGATCAGTTAGTTTCTTTCATAGAAACGTGATAGAGAATTCAGATATGATGTTGTAATATTACCAATAAACACTGGAGATTTATGACTACAAACAACATGTCAATATGGAAGGACATGAGGTTGTTACGAGAGTTTTGATTTCATGTGAGAATATTGTGATTGTGATCCGTTGAACCAGTAATAGTGAAAAAACAAATACAAGGAATCTATAGTTTATTCCACTTGGGAACTTATTGAATAGAGTGAAATGCATTGTTATCATAACTCTTCCCACATTTTCTGGATTATCGGGAAGTCGTGCATTTCTATTCAAGGAATTCATTACATCTTGCACTTATTATTTCCTATCTATCAGAAATTGAATCGCTGTCAACAATATGCCTATCGGAATAAGAGGATCGGTAAAAATATTGGCAAGTTGAGATGAGTAAACATGTTGGCAAGTTGGACTTTAAATGGGATATTTCGTATCAGATTACAGTGGTGGTAAGAAAATGAATGTATGAGATTGCGAATATGAGCGGAGGAGCTGCCACGGACTTGACATATTTCCAATTTGGGTAGGTATTATGTATAAACGTGAATCTTCGATCAATTTTTTTTTAAAAAAACTCCCCCTCCATTTTAAAATATTCTAAATTTTTTTATCCTTTCTAACGACACGAGATAAATCGACTAGGGGGCTAGTAAGATTGGAGTGAGGTTCATTGCATTTTAATATGATGGAGGATGGAAACTAAATAATTTAGGATAGATTAGAAATGCATTGTACCGCTTGTCTTATAGTCGATCAATCTCAAACTCGTTGGATCGGATGCTACGTAAAAATATTATTTTAAAACCGAAGAGTCTCTGGCTGCAGTAGAATCCTCTATACATGTATACTGTTGGAGTATGTCAAGGGTCCCAATTGTTTTATTGCCGGCCACGTACCGAGCATGTTTCCGTGGCAAACAGGGTGCGGCCTCTTTGACCAGACTCCTCCATGACACGCCGGCGAGGGTCGCGACCTCATCGGAGGCAGGTCAATTTCCGCAGTGGCACTGGATGCAATTTTATACCGGCGGATAGAGTGTGATGGCCTTGGGTGAAAATTTAAACCGATGGCGAAAGTGTGTTGGTCCCGGGTGCAAGTTTATACCGGCGGCGAGAGTGTGATGGCCGCCATGGGTGCAAGTTTAAACCGGCGGCGAAAGTGTGATGGCCCCGGGTGCAAGTGTATATCGACGGCGAGAGTGTTATGGCCTCGGGTGCAAGTTTATACCGACGACGAGAGTGTGATGACCCCGGGTGCAAGTTTATACCCGCGGCGAGAGTGTGTTGACCCCGGGTGCAAATTTAAACCGGTGCGAAAGTGTGAAGACCCCGGGTGCAAATTTAAACCGGTGCGAAAGGTAAATGTGATGGGCGCTACTTGAGGCCCATGGGTGCTTGTTGAGACTGGATCATATTAGAATTATTAGGGCGCTACTTGAGGCCCACGGGTGCTTGTTGAGACCCGAGTTATGAAGTTAGGTAGGGTGCTACTTAAGACCCACGAGTGCTTGTTGAGACCCGAGTTGTGAAGTTAAGTGGGCCGCTAGTTGAGGCCCGTGATTGTTCGGTGCTCGTTGAGACCGAGAAGTGAGAGCGATATTGGATGCTTATTGAGATCCGCGTAAAGACATCCGCCTTCTCCGTGGCCCTCAAAATTCCACCTTAGCCAACGTACTGGATCTGCCTATGCGGGATTATACCCCATCTAAGTAAGGGGTGTTGGGCGCTTGTTGAGGACCAACACCGGGATTTGATAGATTCTCTTTATGACTTGGTATTTTCGTGGCATAATAAAATGGCTAAGCGGTATTCTCATTGTATTATGGAATGGTTTTTCTAATTTATGATCGGGTATTTTCGTTTACAATCAGGATTACCAAGTGATGGTCCAATGACATGCATTTCATTATATTTGCTCAGATAATTTCATTTACGATCAACATGACCAAGTGATGGTCCTACGACTTGGATTTCATTATTTAATATAAGATATTTTCATTTACGACCAAGACGATCAAATGACTGTCTTATGGCGTGTACTTCACTAAATTTTATTTATGACTCGGGACTCTTAGTTATGACCCCCAACAACAAGGAATATTTTATTATTTGTATTCAGAAAATCATACTTATTGTACGATGAATTGTGAAGTTGTTTATTCGGGCATATCAAGATATTCTCACATATAAGGAGTCTTACCAATGGTCGGAAACTATCTAATAATTTTAAGACAACATATGAAACAAAAAGTAATCGAATAAGTTTTATAGAGTTCAGAGATAGAGATTTTGGATAACCATAATGTGAGGTTCACTAATAAGAAGAAAATACTCTCACTCATTATTTTATAAGTATATATGAAGTTTCATGAGATGTTGGTATTCATTCACAATATCTATTTATTTGAGATATGATTATTCACTTCTATTTGGTCGGTTCTAATTAAAATGAGAGGATTTTCAGTTACAAAATAGGATACTAGTATTGTGAGTTTATTGCAACAATATTCTCAGGGCAAATTTATGATTTGTGTACTCGAATACTTTGACTACACAAATGAGAGAACTTCTGATATCGCCATGAGAATTTATTATTTGAGGATACATCTATTTCTATATAATCATTATTGAGTCGAGAAATGAAAAAGATGAGGGTATTCAAAAGATCGAGATATTTGATGATTGACATTGCTTCTCTTGTCACTGACAAATATAAACCTAATGGATCTTTATATTTAATTTAGATATTAATGGACCATTATTTGATGGACTTCATTATTGATGGGGTGAGAGAGTTATAATTGGTCTGGACTAATCATCTATATACACATTGTTAAGGAAAGAAAAGGGGGTCGGATGGTTTACATAATGGAGGGTTTTACCGATGACTTAAGGAGGAGGCCGCTATCCACTTACTTTCCGGCTGGAAAACCTACGAATATGACCACCGAAGATGATCATTTTTTTTTCGGTTTCTACATCTTATTCTAGGATTGTAAATATAAAAACTTGACTTGTATGATAATTCCGTTTTCGAACATACTTATTTTGAATATACAAAAATTATTCGTGATCTTAATCTTTATTTAGTTTGAATACACTCTAAATAAGTTGTTCTAGGTGTGATGATTTTGAATACACTCTAAACCTTCATGTTGATTTTCATACACTCAAAATCTTTATTTAGTTTGAATTCATGTTGTTAGAACTAAGAATAACTTGGTTACACCATGATTTATGTGATTAAACTAAAGTTTAAATGCCTATGACATCAATTCATGTTGTTATGTCTTGAATGATAATTCCATTTTTGAATATACTTATTTTGTATATACAACAAGTATTCATCATGTTAGCCTTTATATAGTTTGACTACACTTGGATTTACCAAATTTACAATGTGATTTGAATTAATATGATTTGTATCATTTTTCACAAAGTTCCACATGTTCAATGTGTGGTGATTTTGATTTCAATTAAACTTGAATTGATGTTTTAAAACATGAATACACGTTGTAAGAGCAAAGAATAACTTTGTTATACCATGATTTATGTCATTCAACTCTACTTTAAATGCTTATGACATGAATTCATATTGTTATCACTTGCATGATAATTACGTTTTCGGACATACTTATTTTGTATATATAACAATTATTCGTGATGTTAGTCTTTATTTAATTTGAATACACTTGGATTTACCAAATTTACAATGTGATTTGTATGAATATGATTCGGCTCATTTTTCACATAGTTCCATATGTTGTAGGTGTGATGTTTTTGATTTCGATTAAACGTGAATTGATGTGGTAAAACATGAACACATTTTCTTGGAACAAAGAATAACATGATTATACCATGATTTATGTGATTAAACTATTGTTTGATTGCTTATGGCATGAATTCACGTTATGACGTGAATGATAATTCCATTTTCGAACATACTTATTTTGTATATACGACAAGTATTCGGGATGTTAGCCATTATTTAGTTTGAATACACTTGGATTTAAAAAATTTACAATGTTATTTGTATGAATATGATTTGGCTCATTTTTCACATTGTTCCACATGTTCTATGTGTGATGATTTTGATTTCGATTAAACTTGAATTGATGTTGTTAAAACATGAATACATGTTGTTAGAACAAAGAATAACTTGTTTATACCATGATTTATATGATTAAACTATAGTTTAAATACTTATGACATTTATTCATATTGTTATGACTTGTATTATAATTCCGTTTTCGAACATATTTATATTGTATATACAACAAGTATTCATGATGTTAGCCTTTATTTAGATTGAATACATTTGGATTTACCAAATCTGCAATGTGATTTGTATAAATATGATATGACTCATTTTTCTCATAGTTCTATGTGTTCTATGTGTGATGGTTTTGAATTCAATTAACTTGAATTGATGTTGTTAAAACATGAATACATGTTGTAAGAACAAAGAATAACTTGGTTATACCATGATTTTTGTGATTAAACTATATTTTAAATGCTTATGACATGAATTCATGTGTTATCACCTGCATGATAATTTCGTTTTCGAACATACTTATTTTGTATATACAACAAGTATTCGTGATGTTAGCTTTTATTTAGTTTGAATACATTTGGATTTACCAAATTTTCAATGTTATTTGTATGAATATGATTTGACTCATTTTACACACAATTCCACCTGTTCTATATGTGATTATTTTGATTTCGACTAAACTTGAATTGATGTTGTTAAAACATGAATACGTGTTGTAAGAACAAAGAATAACTTGGTTATACCATGACTTATGTGATTGAACTATAGTTTAACTGCTTATGACATGACTTCATGTGTTATCACTTGCATGATAATTCCGTTTTCAGCATACCTATTTTGTAAATACAACAAGTTTTCGTGATGTTAGCCTATATTTAGTTTGATTACACTTGGATTAACTAAATTTACAATGTGATTTGTTTGAATACGGTTTGCCTCGTTTTTCACATATTTACATATGTTCTAGGATTGATGATTTTCATTTCGATTGAACTTGAATTATTGTTGTTAAAACATGTTGATAGAATAAAGAATAACTTGGTTATACCATGATTTATGTGATTAATCTATAATTTAAATGCTTATGAGATGAATTCATGTTATTATCACTTGCATGATAATTCCTTTTCGAACATACTTATTTTGTATATACAACAAGTATTTGTGATGTTAGCCTTTATTTTGTTTGAATACACTTAGATTTACCAAATTTATATTGTAATTTATATGAATATGATTTGGCACAGTTTTCACATAGTTCCACATGTTCTATATGTGATAATTTTGATTTCGATTATACTTGAATTGATGTTGTTAAAACATAAATTCATATTGTTAGAACAAAGAATAACTTGGTTATACCATGATTTATGCGATTAAACTATAGTTTGAATGCTTATGGCATAAATTCATGTTGTTATGACTTGCATGATAATTCCGCTTTCGAACATAGTTATTTTGTATATACAACAAGTATTCGTTTTGTTAGCCTTTATTTAGTTTGAATATACTTGGATTTACCAAATTTACAATGTGATTTGTATATATATGATTTTGCTCATTTTTCAAATATGTCCACATATTCTATTTGTGATGTTTTTTATTTTGATTAAATTAGAATTGATGTTTTTAAAACATGAATATATGTTATTCGAACAAAGAATAACTTGGTTATACCATGATTTATGTGATTAAACTATAGTTTAAATGTTTATGACATTTATTCATGTTGTTATGACATGCATTATAATTTCGTTTTCGAACATACTTATTTTGTATATACAACAAGTATTCGTGATCTTAATCTTTATTTAGTTTTATTACACTTGGATTTTACAAATTTACAATATGATTTGTATGAATATGATTAGGCTCATTTTTCACATAGTCCCACATTTTCTATGTGTGATTATTTTGATTTCGATTAGACTTGAAGTCATGTTGTGAAAAAATGAATACATGTTGTTAAAACAAAGAATAATTTGGTTATTCCATGATTTATATGATTAAACTATATTTTAATCACTTCTGACATGATTTCATATTGTTATCACTTGAATGATAATTCTGTTTTCGAACATACTTATTTTGTAAATACAACAAATATTCTTGATGCGAGCCATTATTTAGCTTGAATACACTTGAATTTACCAAATTTACAATGTGATTTATATGAATATGGTTTGGCTCATTTTACACATTGTTCCACATTTTCTAGGTGTGATGATTTTGATATTAATTAAACTTGAATTGATGTTGTTAAAACACGAGCACATGTTGTTAGACCAAAGAATTACATGGTTATACCGTGATTTATGTGATTAAACTATATTTAAAATGCTTATAACATGAATTCATCTTGTTATCACTTGCATGATAATTCTGTTTTCGAACATACTTATCTTGTATATATAACAAGTATTTGTGATCTGTTCCTATATTTAGTTTGAATACACTTGGGCTTACTAAATTTACAATGTGATTTGTATGAATATGATTTGGCTCAATTCTCAAATAGTTCCACATGTTCTAGGTGTAATGATTTTGATTTCGATTAAACTTGAATTGATGTTGTTATAAAGTGAACACATGTTGTTAGAACAAAGAAAAACTTGGTTACACCATGATTTTTGTGATTAAACTGTAACTTAAATGCTTACGACATTTATTTATGTTGTTATAACTTGCATGATAATTCCGTTTTAGTACATACTCATTTTGTATATACAACAAGTAGTGGTGATCTTAATCTTTATTTAGTTTGAATACACTTGGATTTACCATATTTTCAATGCAATTTGGCTGATTTTTCACATTGTTCCACATATTTTATGTGTGATGATTTTGTTTTCGATTAATCTTGAATTGATGTTGTCAAAACATGAATAAATGTTGTTAGGACAATGAATAACTTGGTTATAACATGATTTATGTGATTAAACTATAGTTTTAATTCTTATGACATGAATTCATGTTGTTATCACTTGTATGATAATTCCCATTTTGAACATACATATTTTGTATATACAACAAGTATTCGTGATGTTAGCCTTTATTTAATTTGAATACACTTGGATTTAACAAATTTACAATGCGATTTCTATGAATATGGTTTGACTCATTTTGTTTTCAGCTGTTGTAAGATAATACGATTGATAACCTCTGTAAGCCCGTTTGTTTCTGGGTGTGCCACGGAGGTAAACCGCTGTTCAATTCCATAACTCTCACACCATTCATTAACCCTCTTTCCGGCAAATTGCGTTCCGTTATATGATACCAAAATCCTAGGAATTCCGAATCGACACACGATATACCTCCAAAGGAAACTGATAACTTCCTGTTCCCGAACGCGTGATACAGCTTCAACCTCTATCCACTTAGAGAAATGTTCCACGGCCACGATGCAGAACTTCTTTTGGCTAGGTGCCTTCGGAAATGGTCCTAAAATATCGATGCCCCACATATCGAAAGGGCATGTTTGTGGTAAAGGTTTCATATTAGCTCTCGGTACATGATGCACGTTTGAGTGGAACTGACAAGCAGAACAAGCCCGAACAAAATTCACACAATCTTTCACCAAGGTTGGCCAAAAATACCCGGCCCTCTTAACCTTGTTAGCTAAAGATCGACCTGCCGAGTGATCACCACAGTCCCCAGCGTGAACTTCCTCTATAACGACCTTTGCCTGTACTGGGGACAAACATCGAAGATATGGGCCTCCGANGCATGTTTCTGTTTCGCCATTTTAGAATCACGAGTTGATTTTTCCTTGTTACTTTGGAGTGCAAAAAAAGCTAGTTTGCTGTTATCAGTTGCATTTTCTCAATATGCACTGTTCCAAATTACCACAATTCTAGTTTTCTATTACTTGGTTACTTTGAGTGAAATTGTGGGTGCTACCAATCTTACTACTGTTTGTTGAAAATGGAATCCAAGAAAAACTCAACTTTGACGCCTTTCTTCATTGACTGTGCAGATTTCAGTATGTCAAGGAACAAACCATCTCTCTACTCCATATTTATAAACACCCGTGGGATGATGTTCATCAATACCTGCAATCCATCCCCATGTTGGAAAATGAGCACCCAGAATGGATGAATGATCTCTTGTGCGATTCAAAATCAGATTTTTGGCTGATTTGAATGACATAATTGATGCATATCCTCCTTTTGAGCATTCCAATGGAAGCCGCGCTTATGGTCCGGTCCTAACTCCCCAAGAAGAAAGACCGGGGTGGGGTTTTTTGATAAACAATTTTTTTCAGCTTTGCAGAGTTTGGAGCTGTCTCCATCTTCTTGTGAAGCTGTGCATTCTATCGATGCGCCAATCAAACGGTGCTTAAAATTTAAAGGGAGTTTGCATTCTGGATTTGAACGTTTACTCAATAAAGTGGCCAATATTGCCTACTTGTGAAAATTTGAAACAATATCCAGCCAACCTGGACAGAGGCCTAGAGCCCGAAAACTTCAGTATATCGAGGAGCTAGAAAAAAGTGTTGATATTCTCCAGGTATGCAGTTCTGCATTTTACTCTTATTTTATCTTGTTTGTTGAACACAAGTTGTTGGTGTGGTGATGCAGAATATGGGGTCAGAAATGTTTTACAAAGTGACCTCCCTTGGACAGCAATACGCTGCCTTGTGTATTGAAAATAGCACGCTAAAGCAGCTGCTGCTAAGACTAGAGAAAGAGAAATTCATTCTGCGAGGTGGGGGAATCTTGATCTTACTCCCAAGTTAAGCTGCTTCCTGATATTTCTTGATGCAGGTGAGCAGATATCCCTAAAAAAGAGTTGGAGAGGCTGAAAGCCAATTTGATCGTGCGCTCCAATTTCCCTCAATCACAACATGTTTCAAACGTATTGGACACGAATATCAACTGATTCTCATTTGCTCATCATGTTGTCAGTTCCACTTTCCAGTATGACTCTTCAACTTCAACATTTATCAGTAGGAATGAAAGAATATCCCAAAAATGTGTGCAACCTACCTTTATCAAGAGCGGTAAGACCTGCAGCACGGACGAATGCACTTCTTAACACGAAAAGTACTTCCTACCCTCGAAGAGAAGCTCGAGGGGCAGCTGGTAAGCTTAGTTCACCCTTGTTCTGCTAAACATCCAAAATGCTTAGTGTTGAAAGGAGATTGAACCAACTTACTCCTTTTTCCTGATACAGAATGTTAATAGTACCTGTGCATTTGCTCGACCAGGTGGGACAGTGCCACGCCCAGTTGGTGCTGCAGGCAAGTTCAGTTCTGATTCCATATCAGATTCTTTATCCGGTTGAAGATAAGTAGGGACCCCAGTTTCAGTCTCGAATCCCATGTCCGTCTCCAGAGCATCAAGCTCTGGTGGATAAGCAAAATATTTAAAATCCAACAAGCAAACATGCACTTTGATGACAATATGGAAGCTATCAGGGACAGAAACTGGGTAGGTTGACTTCAAAACCTTCATAATGTATAAAAATCAGCTGCATGTTAGGGACTTCAAAAACTAACCACCCAAGAGTTCATCCTCATCGATGTCATCAAGTACATTATAGCTCCTACCAAGTGACTCTTGGATTTCATTGCTAACATCCATATCCATCATCTCATCTCGCAAGTTCTATGAGTAACAAGCAAGAATATCAGAATCAAAGAGAAACTATATTGGAGAAAAAAAATAAAAGTACTGGAATGAGATACTGACATCTATATCTTGAATTTTCACAGTTTTCATCATCCCTTTCAGCTCCTTGTTTGCAGATTTCAGTGCAGACATCTGGAATAGCACAGAGAATTACTTACCAATAGCGAAAGCAAGAAATGATTTATAATTTATGAAGAAAACAAACACAGAGATTCAGATGCAAATGATCAACATTAAGTAATTATCAAACATAAAGGAAACCACATATTAAGTTCCTCCCTTAAAAGCATAGGTTGTTCTCCTACCTCTATGGCGGTAGGCGGTAGGCAGCAGGCCCCAATCACGTTGGAGAATAAGCCTCGCCCAAATAATTTTGAAACGTTATTGTTTTGATTTGATAACCCAATATTTTCAACACCTAGTACAGTTGCAAACAAGCTATTGAAAATTTATCACATATATAGCTGTCTCAAAGCTCATTTAAGGGGAAACGATCATATGTTTTCTTAAGATTTAAATGAATCCAAGTGATCAATTGACCTGCTAATAACCTAATTAGCCTTCAAGAAACTCCTAGTGGAAATATAAGAACGTCAGCAATTCAGATAACATCAGTACTGAGTCAAATATCATAGGTATCCTCAAGAGAAAAAGGTTTCAACGCACTGTTTGCCGTGCATCCTTGATCCCCTCAGCAGTAAATGCAACTTGATCAAGATTGAACGTCTGATTGCACAACATATCACGCTGACCCTCATAGCTGTGGAATTGAATAATAAAGAAGAGATAATGCATTTCGGGTGGTTATTCAAATGTAAACAGCTAACAAGATGCATAAGCTCATCTATAAGACCTAGAACCCAGCCCCTCATGAATATGTTTGACCATTCATGCAGTCAAAACAAGAAACCAGATTTTACTAGTTGACAAAACGTCTGAAAAAGAATCAATTTTGATCGTTAACTAAGTAAGAAACAGCCCGCTTACACTCTTTTTTGCTTCAAAACCCTCATAGCTCTGGCTTTGACTGCTTCTCGCGCGGGTCCTGGTCTAGTCTTTTTTATCTGTTCTTTATACCTTGTAAGTTCAGTATCAAGTCTCTTAATCTTTTCATCAACACTTTCACCTCTTTTGTTTATCTATTCGGAAAAGAATGAAAAAAATATAGAACCAAACCACCATCAGAAAATAGCATCACAGTAAAATAGTAATCTTTCAACTTTATAAAACGTTCTACAAAAAAAACAGCCTAAAAGAACCCACTTTCTCTATGTCACGATCCGGAATCCGCTTGGTAGAATTCTTGGGTTTTGATCAAATTGTATTGTTGTATGGGTCTAACCGAATAAATATGGATATATGGATATATAATCTGGATTGTATTAGCGGCACAAGAATGAAGATGGGCACGTAGATTACAAAAAAAATCAAAAGATGCATTTGAATCTGGTCTAATATAAGGAAGATGCCGGTGTTAGTTCACCCGTTTCCATAAGAAAACAACACAAACACACCCAACGACCTGAATACTGCAGCAAAGAGAGAAAATAAAAGAAAAAAGAAAGTTTCGTACGCTATCAGAGGCATCCTGAACGGAAGGCGGAGGGTCCTTGTTTTTCTTTGCTCCGAACACCCTCTTCATCTTGCACGCTTCCCAGGGGATGCAAAATTTTCAGCGATTGTGATCGTTGAAATTCGAGGACAGAGAAATCAGCGAAGAAGAAAGTTCGTGTTCAACCAATCAATTGAGCCCAGAAGAGAGTCACCGCGTCTTAATAACCCAATAAAGGCCCAACTTTTATCAACACGGCCAAGAAAACAAAACCGTGTCATTTGGAGGTCCGCTCCTCTAGCGTACTCATTTTATTCCTCTATTTCCCTCGACTCCCACTCGGCCACTCTCTTTCATAGCAGAAGATCATTATCATACTTGAACTGCAGGCAGCACATGGGAGTTCCGGCGAGAGGAAGCGTGGGAGGGATGGAGGCAGGGGATGCACTAAGTGAGAGAGCTACACAGATGAGAGAGGCTCTAGTCAACAGCCAGTCAATCACTGATAATATGATATCCATTCTGGGTTCCTTTGATCACCGCCTCGCTGCTCTTGAAAACGCGATGCGTCCACTCAATTAATAATTTTAGCCTAATATTTGGATTTCTTCTTTTCTCTATTCATTTTATTTATCAATATTTTTGGTTTCTTGAATACCTGAAACTTCCGGTTATGCTTGCATTTTGGATGAATGCGTTTTCCGAGATCGAAGTGAACCAGCAGCTGCTTCCTATTTTAAATAAAACATTGAAAACATGTATTCGTGAGATCAGAAGAATTAACAGGTTTAAATATCCTTGATCTATCTTTCCCTTGCCTCTCTTTTGCAAGCTGTTCTAGATTCTTGTTTGGACTTCTCCTATTTTGGCCCATGTTGTTTCTTTATGGTGTGACTTTGGTGGGGATAAGAGAAAATTTTGATCCGGGGCTCTCTTGTTTTTCCCACTAAACCAAGCTTCCGTCTTTCTAATTAGTTTATGGTTTCTTTAAAAGGATTTCCTTATAGACAATCCCAATATTTCTCCAGACTTCATAATGTTTTAACAGAATTTTTTTTCTTTTTCAGGACAATGGCATACTATCAGAGCTTCGAGCTAACATATGCCTAATTAATGTTCTCCATCTTCCTTTCGCAGTATGTTGATTTTCCTACTTATTTCCTATATAGCATGAAAAAAACTCTCTTTCCCCGCTTGAGATCAATAAAAAAATCATTTATTTTGAAATTATGTGCAATAAAGAGCTTGTTACGTAATTTCAGTAACATTATTATGAAAATTCTTGATCTTTGTTGATGATTTCCATTTTGCTCTTTGATCTTGTCCAGTTATAGGAACATATCATGTTAACATGCTCAATTCTATATTTTGGCGGTTTAATATTTGTTTAATTTCTTTGTCATCAAGCCTGTAGAACCTGAACGACTTTATGAGTGCCTCCCAAGTTCTATGCGGCCATCATCAGGATCTCAAGGGCATCCTGGTGGTAAAATCCCGTCATCCAACAGTCATTCTGATCATTCAAACATTGTTGCAGAGGATTCTGGATATAGCATACCAACCTTAATTCCTGCTCGAGTTATGCCTATGTTGCATGGTTTGGTGCAACAGATGGCTGAAGTTGTGAATCAGCAGAATTTTTATACAGGCAAGTATCTCTATATTTTGATCAAGATGATAGGCAAAAGTATTTATAATGCTGTTCATTCAGTGGATGAAAGCGCATCTTTACCCTTACTTTTGTTGTATGGTCCTCTCCCAGCTACTGTCGTTTGTGATTTTTTCTTGACTAAACATTGCCTCTGATGTACTCATATAGGAATACCCGATCTCCATTTCTAGAATAAAGTCTTGCGAAAATTAGGAGTAGAAAGACTCGGCAGAGATGATTTCCAAAAGATGCAGTGGGAAGTGCTGGAAGCAAAAATCGGGTGTTGGATCCATTTTATGTGGATTGCTGTAAGCTGTGTTTTCAATGATTTTCATGTTACTCTTAAAAAGTGAGATAATCCTGCTGAAACAGGTCAAGCGGCTTTTTGCTGGAGAAGGCAAAGTTTGTGATCAAATTTTTGAGGGCATTGATTCTCTTAGGGATCAATGCTTTGCTGACGTTACCGCACGGAGTGTTTCTGTGCTACTTAGATTTGGAGATGCTATTGCTAAAAGCTAAAAGCAAGATGATTCTCCTCTTAACGGCTTTCCTACCTCTTGGATGGAAGTCCTTCTCATTATTCAAGCCATTCTTAGTAAGGATCCAGTGAAAAAGGCCCTAAATCTTTCTCTTGCTAGTGTGGTGTGGAGGCATTGGTATCGAAGAAATCATATGGTTTTTAAAGAGCAATCAATATCTCATTCTTATAGTTTTTTGGGTTGTAAGTGTATGTTTTTGATATCATCAAACATTGGGTAGAATGAAATTCTTAAACCTACATGAATGGATTCTAACATCTTGAGAGGTTATCGTTGATGCATGTAGTTAAAGTCTATTGTACTAAACTGTGTCTTGGAATAACAGTTTGTTATCAAACTATTTCCTGTTAAAAAAAAAATCTCGATGATGCACATTCTTCCTTTAAAGTATCTGCACCCAGGAACCTGTATTTGTTTATTTGTGTTGTAATATTACATACTTGGAACATGACTTTTTTCTTCATATTCAGCGATATATTTTTCCATTGAATCTTGCACGCAATAAAATAGCCGTGTTTTTATGATGCATATCTAATTCGATGGGGAATGAATATGATGCGTCTGACGAGTCTGCAAGTGGACAAGAGTTTGCAACGTGGAGCCTTGAGAAGCCGCAGGACTCTCCGTTGAAATCTTGTTCTCAAGCGTACATTCATTATTTTCTCATAATTCAGTTCCGAAGTTTCATCTCATGGAAAAATACGCACAAGGTAAACGACCTTTTCATTGTCTCTGGATCTTTTTGCTCTGTGTTTTTTTATAGTGGTATTTTTTGCTGTTTATTATTTACTGGGGTTGATGGTGAAGAAATTGGTGCAGGTATGAAAGATCAGCACAGGGAAGGCTATTTGGAGAAAACTTGTGATGCCAATGGACCCAGACGTGTGTCTGATTATTTACTTCCTCATATACTCAATCTGTGAGTACTTTCTCACATGTAATCTATCTATAAAACTATTTATTTCCGTTCATAAGAAATGTGTGAGTTATCTAATGATAACATGAACGTAAATGATGCCTCTTAGGACATTTTATTCCTTGTTAACAGACTTTCATGTCAATGATATCAGATATGGATCTCGTGCTGCACCTAAAGATTTCGAAATATATGCACCAGAGGCCACTTTTGAGGACCCACTAATGGTTGCACGCGGGTAAGTATAACCTTGACAAGACATTGAATTGTTTTGATGATGCCTTGTTGTATGTGGTTCTCAAAGGGTGAAGCAGATTAAGTCAGCATTCTACTCACTTGGCAAGGTTGAGGCCTCATCACTTTCTGGTCAATTTCTCTTCTTTTCAAGCTTATCTTGTCCTCTGCTTCAGGTCTTCAGTGAATCAAGAATTGTGGAATACAGTGTCAAAGAAAATGAAACCTCACCGGGAAAGGCGGAGGTAAACAAAATTTCTGATAAATCTTTTTATGTGCAACATTCATTTTTTCCTTGGATCTAGATACTAATAGACAACAAACAGTACTACAAGTTCCTGGGGAAGGACATAGATGTGACCTCCCTCATCAAGATATATACTGAGAATGGCAAAGTTGTTCGTCATGAAGACTTGTATGTTTTTATTTCTATGTCAAGATAATCATAGTTATCTTTATAACTTGGATTATGAAAACAGGTGGGACAAGAAACCATTACGAAACAAGGAGACTATTAAATCTCCTCTCATTGCACATCTCGTGGATGCAACCAAACGAGTATCTATGTTTGCTACTCATGCATTGATGAGGTTTGGGAAGGACCCATCCGTGTAAAATGTATCCCCTATCACTTTGAGCCATGGAGATTAGTGCTGTAAATCTTTGTTGTTTAAATATGTGTGCTTGAACTGAGAATATGGATATACATACTAGTAAGCTTGTTGTAATGTTTGAGTGATGGGGATGACAACTCACGTTTTTCCACCAACTATGTAAGCCAAAGAATTACTCCAACCAATTAAGAGGGATCATGGTGTGGACTCAATGGAAGACATATTTATTGAAATTAATATATAAATGATTTTTATATCTAAAAATCTTGTTATTCAATATTGAATTTTATTTTGATTTTATGATTTTACTACCTAGATTCTAAAGCATGCAAAGCAAAGAACACAAGATTTGTTCACCCTGAAAGCGAGAAAACCGGGGGTTCCAAGCCAGGAAAACAAAATCAAACGTAGCGAATTTTACACCAATAAATCAAACCAAACCAAACCAAACCAATCAAATGATATCTCGAATTGATGACTTTGATAGCCTTGAATTTGTAACATCAATACTTTTCAATTCTTGCAATAGCCGTCACTTAAAGTCTAGGAAGTCATTGCACCCTCTAGGGCAAACCTATTCTTTTATTGTTGACAAACCCTAATCAACCACATAACTCAAAGGTTCAATGCATCGACCCATTAATTCAAACATAACAACCCACATAATATTAAAGTATATATATTAAAATTCTATTCAACAATCTCCCCTTAATCTTAAGCATATATACCAAATAATCTTTATATGAACATAAAACATATAGATTAAGATTTCATTCAACAATCTCCCCCTAAATCTTAAGCATATATACCAAATAATCTTCATATGAACATAAAACATATAGATTAAGATCTATATTAAGATCTAAACCCTAAATCTAAATCAATGTACAAACTCAAAAATCTCCCCATGAATCTAAAACACATATATTATTTAAACAATCTCTTCCTGAATCTGAGTCAAATATGCAAGATTAAGATAGAACAAATACGTTTAACATGAAGTAGCAAACAAATACAACTGATAAAAAAATACAATTAATATTTCCAAATATTAAACAAATTGAGAGACATATCTAACTTTACCTATATGAAATAGCATACAATAAGCACACGTAGTCTTAAGAGTAAGACATTAGATCGATGATAAATAAATATTTATGACATGATTTAATATTTGATAATAATGATATGTTTTCAATCATGTATTTTGAGTATCCAATATCTACATAACAAACTTGCAAAATAAATTTTAATTTGCAAAGGTTCCCACATGATCCTTGTGTATTAGTCTATAAATAATATATATTGTAAGTGAGAGATCATAACTCAATTATAATCAGTATTCTCAATATTTCATGCAAATCATATATTAATATCAATGAAATAGTCTTAACATACACAATTTAAGAAAAATAAATTTAAATTAATGTATTATTCTAATTTTGTTGACCAATCAATTAGTTTTAGGAATCTATTTTTTGATAATTTTCCTAATTGTAAAATTTTCATTTGATCGGTTGTAAAAGTATCTATGTAATTAATTTCCATAAATAACATTTTTATTAGAAAATAAACTCGAGTTTAAAACAATTGTATACTTGCAATTAATAGTTGAAGATTTTTTAACCGTATTCTTTAAGTTACTTGTTTTAATGTTTTCACCACCCTATAGCCAATACCAAATCTATGAGATTTTTGAAAAATATAATTTTCATTTATCTGTTTGTTTTCCTTTTTGAGAAATTGATTTGTTGAGAAGATTTCATTACTACATTTCTGATTATTGTCAATTTCAGAGTTCTTATTCATTTTAATTTTAGAATGACTCTTACAATTAGTTTCAGATACATACGAATCATTCCAAAACTCTTAACAAATTTTATAAACGGTCTTTGATTATGACATTTTCCAGTTTCAACAAAACAAAGTCCGATTTTATCATTTATAGGTTTTTGACATCTAAGTATGTTATTTAATTTTTCTGTGCTTTCACACACAATATATTCATGTTTAACATTTAAGGGAGACATAATTTTCTCATACATCATTTTCAAACCAGATTCATGCATATTTATCAATTTATTATATTTTAACTCTAAGGTTTTATACTTAGAACTCAATATTTGAAAGGCACCGACAATATCAAAACTAAAAGAACTATCACTAGAATATGAAGATAGAGGGTTTACCTCACAACTGGAGCTGCTATCTTCTTGATCTATACCCATGAAAGCCACATTTTTACTATTAGCATATGCAAAACTACATGTTTCGATCTCTTCCTCAGATGAATCATCATCCAGGAAAGCTTCCAATACAGTTTTCTTTTCTTTAGAATTTTCAAAACCCTGCAACATAGGACAATGTGATTTTGTATGACCAATTTTTTTGCAATAGTGACAAGTAACCCATGAGAACTAGAAAATCATTTTGCAATTTTTGTGAATTCGATGCGTTTGTTTCTGAGTTTGAACCTAAGAAAATAGGTGAAGCACTTAAGGATAATGCATGGATACATGCTATGCAAGAAGAATTAAATCAATTTAAACGAAATAAAGTTTGGGATTTAGTAGCACCACCTGCAGATGATTTAGTACTTATCAGTCTATAATAGGTACAAAATGAAAATTTAAAAATAAATTAGATGAATCTGGTAAGATAATTAAGAACAAAGCCAGGTTAGTTGCTCAAGGATATAGACAAGAAGAATGCATAGATTATGGAGAAACATATGCACCTGTAGCTAGAATGAAATCTATACGTATGCTACTTGCATTTTCATGCTATAAAAATTTTAAATTGTGTCAAATGGACGTGAAAAGTGCTTTCCTTAATGGCTTTCTTAAAGAATTTGTGTATGTAAAGCAACCCGCTTTGAAGATGTTCAAAATCCTAATTATGTTTATAAATTGAATAGAGCTTTATATGGCTTGAGACAAGCACCTAGGTCTTGGTATGAACGATTGAGTAATTAATTAGAGAAACATAGTTTTAAAAAGGGGAATGTTGACAAAACTTTGTTTGTGAAAACGGTGCAAAATGAATTAATTCTAGTGCAAGTATATGTTGATAATATAATCTTTGGAAGTACTAACCA
>RWGZ01001220.1:93832-204706 GCA_009725065.1 Utricularia reniformis | reverse complement strand
GACTCTCCGACTCGCTCCAACTCTTGACACTTGACATAAAACGACGTCGTTTTGATTTCTTCCTTAAGTTGATTTTTTTATTTATTTCAAACGTATCTTATTACTTTCACGACTTTTTAATGTTGTCGATCTACTTGTAAATTCTTTGTACAACTAATGATGGATCAAAAAGTGGTTGTTTTGGAGGAGATGATAGAATCGACGAACGATATTTATTTTTTATAAGTTAAATTTTCTTATATAATGAATTGATAAATATTTGTAGTTTTAAACTTGACTTTATGCAATTTTCTACAAATTCTAACAATTACTTTTTAATTTTGCTTTTAATTAATATTATTTTATTTAATAATACGAGCCGAGTCAAAAATTTGATTCTTATACTCTTACCGAATCATGTCGAGTCGAGTTGCACCGAGTCGGTCGGACGAGTCGATGCCGCATAGAGTATGGCTACAAGAAAATTAAAATGGAATATTGAAAAAATAACATTGAGAATAGAGTTTATGAGTAAGTGGAAAAAATTTAAAATTAATTTAATTAAATCTAAATTTCAAAATTTTATTAGAATACATATAAAATATATTTAATTTAAAAAATAAAGTTTATGAATAACTCAAATAATCAATGAAATCATTATGACCAGTAAATAATGAATTGATTTTAAAAGATTAATTCAAAGATGAACCCAAAAAATAAAGAGAAAAAGATAAAGAAAAAGGTAATGAGAAAGAAAAAGCCCTAATTTTAATGGGATTATATTATAGAATGAGAAACAGAGCACTAACCAATTTCAAGATGCTCTTTATCTCTGTCTCTCATTTCTTTTTTTTTATTTGAGAAAAGACAAAAATAAAATAAAATTTCATTCTAGTACTCACGTCACTGCACATGTGTTGCAACAAAAATGTAGACATTTCACTAAAGTTAATTACTGTACCAATTGTTATTCATTCCCAATTTTCATAGATTATAGTTGGATTATCGAATTGTTATTAAATCATTTTTTGACTTAAAATAGGTATACTATTTAGTTCGATGTAATCATAGTAAAATCAAAATCATGTTAAACCAACATTATTAACAAACATAAATTTATAATATATAAGGTTTTTAAGCTTCCATTAAATATAAACATAATGTTATTACAAAAAACCCACAAGATCATCATTTAAGATTTATTATCTTCAAATAGTTATTACAAATAACATGAGTGGGAGAATCATCTACACAATCCAAATTACACATATGTTTCAAAAAATTGCGAAAACATCAAATTTATGATATGGATAAAAGGTAAAAGTTACACGCGATTAATCCAACAATGAATAACCACGACTAATTTGATTACTAAATTCCCTGCAAATTATCACGAAAACATCAGTTATGAGACATGCCTAAAAAAATGGTCACAAGTAACTCAAAAAATAACACAACAAACCTGAGTTACCAAAATACCTTGGGATAATGTTTACGAAAATACCTTCGCTCAATATCAATAGTATCCTAACTTGCAAATTTGGCCTCTAAGCAGACATAGCATAGAAGTCTAAAAAAAGAAACATGTTATTGTTGGGCCGGCAATCAGATCACTGGATCGCAAGTATGTACAATGTATATGTACATACTCAAAACTCCACATCGTTAACATTAACAGTATCTCCTTCTTTCTCAACTTCTAGGGAAGAATAAGAATTCCCTTGTTTACTCAGGATCACATTATCATCTAACACATCCTTCTGTGTTTCCCTCAACTCATCATCCACACACAAATCCTGAGACTGAGACTGAGACTGATCAAATGTCAAAAGTAAAAGTTCTAATTCCCAAAACCAGTTAAGAAACATAAATCAAAATGTAGTAAGTACCTCGTCTATTCGATCGTCAAGTGTGAGTACGAGATTGAAAACCGATGGGATATTATTAAGAAGCAGATTATATACTTGGCTGCTCTTCATATCGCACTCCTGAATCTCCTCATGGAGAAGCTTGCATTTATGTACTAACTTCCTCCAACAAGTCTTGGCTTCATCATTATTTTTTCTTTCTTCATGAAGCCGTTCCTTGCGAAACTCGTGAAAATAAGCACATTGACAACTGGTATAACAAACATGTTGAGAAACAAAACTTTACCTCAGCTTCAGATTTTTCCTTGACCAACTGACTAATTAGGTGCTTTAAGTCAGCATCTGTACTTCTTAAGGATTTAACTTCTTTTACCAGGATTCTTATATCAGATTTGAAAAGGCCTTCCATCTCTTGATGCTTCTTCAACAAGTTATCATACTTTTGCATCGCAGAATCGTGCTGCTGGTTCAACATATCGTTCTGCTTATTAATGGATGTATCCATCGATTGCCCTTCCAACATCTGCACCTGAATTAGCTTTCTTATGAACAAAGAGTTGCTCAAAATGAACGTAAAACGGAGGAAATAATAAAACATAAAATAAATAACTAAAAAACACCTGTTTTGATTTCAACTTGAGTTCCATTTCCATTGACTTCTGCCTGAGTTCTTCCATTTCCCATTGCATTTGTGTCATCTTTTCTCTTTCAATGAAGAGGGTGTGTTCAAGGTTCTCTTTGCTTTTTTGTTTCATTGTTTCCAGCTCCACTTCCAAATCCTTCACCTGGGATTAATTTCAAATGTAAGGCACACGAATCAGGAAAACAAAAGGAAAACTATCCGGATTGATTATACATATACAATACATGATAACAGCTAATTTATGGGATTGGAAGACTGGAAAATAAAAACAAAATTGTTACAAGAGTTCATGGGATTCTTAAAGGATGTTGGCATGGTAGACTTTGTTTTCTAATGCACAACCAAAGTTCCTATATCAAGCCTTTCAGAATCCTCAAAAAAGAAAAAAGACCAAGATTATATAATTATCATTTCAATTCTCCTATGAGACTATATTAAGATTCTCTAATTGCTTTCTGACATGAGAATTTAATTACTTGCCACTATCAACTACTAATAAACTTTTACTGTTTAGTAGGAGGAAATGCATCACCAGAAAGAGTATAAAATGCAAAAGAAGCAAATCAATTTAAGGTTCACTGTTTCCGCACCTTTGAGGCAAGATAGTCCTTCACAGCAATTTCTTGATTCAATCTAGATGTGAGATCTTCAATATCAGTTTTTGCATTGATCAACCTCCGCTGTAATGTTGCAAATATTCTATTCACCATTTGACGCAGAACCACAGGGAGCACCATGTGCATGTCATCTGTGACATTGTAATCTGAGTCTAAAGCACTACTAGACTTTACAACCTCGGTATTGCTTCTAAACTGAAGAGGTCCATGACCATTTGAATCTGGTAATGCTAAATTTGACAATGAACTGCCTCTTTGCATACTTTTCTCCCAGTCACTTCCAATACTTTCATTTGATATCTTTCGAAAATGAATATTAGTTTTATCTCCCATAAGCTCAGATGGGAAGTCGAGCATATCATGCCCATGCTCAAAGACTATATAACCATTACGCATAATGTGATCCACCTTATGCTTTGAAAAATTTTCAATCCTCTCTAGAATGCCCTGTCCAATGGACAAACCCTCATCAATATTACATATTCCAAACTTGACAAACTTATCTATGGGGCTGCTTATATCATGATAAAATTCCAGATCCTCGGTCCCAACTTCAGATATGTTGTCCCTTCCAAGGCTTGGTGAACCAGCTTTAGATGTCTCATAAGCTGTATCAATTCCATTTTCTGATGCCGCAATTGAACTACCAACCACAGATAAACTTGAATGCGGAGAGCCATGAGTAGGCAAGCCTAAGGTATTCACAGAAACATGTGAATCTGAGCTATGTTTGCCCTCTTCTTGGAATGCTAAACAAATGCACACAAAATAAGCCTCATGATTTGCGAAGATAGAAAAAAATAATAAAAATACACAGAAAACCACATTAATCAAGCTAAATTTTGAAGTACAGAAGAAATTAAACACGAAAACAGATCTGATACGCACATAACCTTGCTGCAGCTTCAAGCTCAAGAAAGGATGCAACAGCCATGCTCCTTGATAATTCAATATCTGATAATAATTTTGTAATCCATTCCTCCAAAGAAATTCTTCTCTGCATTCAATAGGGCCTTCTGTAAGCTTGAATTCAAAATCCTAATTAAGAAGGCGACTAGAAAAAATGCATAGCAAGTAAAGATAATGAGTTGTACCAATTTTCCTTACAAAAATTTGGAGGCATTCGAAGAGCATAAACACTGAAATTATGGAAATATAGTTAGGAAAAAAACAAATACCTCTTCAAGCATGCCTTTAGTTTTCATACGCAGGAGTCCCTTTGAAGGATTTGATGGAATGCTTTTCTTAGGAAAGGATCTCTTAATCTGGCATAGCAAAATCTATCACTATAGAAGACCATTTATTCCAAATTTCAAGAGGAATTCAGTGCAGTTCATGAGATTCCAACAAGCATAAACATGCAACTTACAACATCATGCAACTTCAGGAAATCATTAAATCTTCTCAATAGAGTTCTTGTGGTCGTAATCCCTTCTGGTGATTGAATTCCAACGAATACCCTGTAAAACTAGAATAGTATATTGTTCATTAGATAGACAACTATCTTTAAATTAATAAAGATATAACTTCTAAAGTTCATCTTAAAAATATGATGTCAATTTTTTTGGCGAGACAGGTTTAACTAACAAATAGCTGGGGGGATTTTGTGGATAATAAATAAGCAAGGAATTTATCATTTTTGGCATTGCACGTAAACCATAATCAAGTGTCTTCTTAAACAAAGAGGCATGCAAAACAATATACAAAAAATCCATACCACGACTGGTTCAGAGTCCCTTGACTTTGCAAGTGAAATCCATGAAGGTATTGTCACAAAGTAACGCCATCCTATGCATGGATCATGGGCCAAAGTAGCCTCCTTGCCAGCCTACAAAATTCATCAAACAAATCAAGACCTTAAGAAACAGTAGGGGTCAGGATGAAAATCAAATACACAATGAAACATATCAATCAGAAATAGAAAAGGCGTTTTGTTTGCCTTTCCGTGGCTATAGATTTAATGGCTGGATGGACATTAAACTGTGTGACTATTCACATAAATTGAACAATGGAAAAATCAAGGGGAATTTGTTCAGTAAAGAAAGTCCCCATTCCCAGAGCATCTTCTGCACAAAATCGCCCATGTACCACAACTTTCTCCCCTAAATCTCACAGAAAAAAGTAGAATCAAGACCATGTTCGGTAAAAATACATTTAATACGATGATTTTGAACTAGCCATACCAAACAACAGTAGCATTTTACGACTACATGTCTGAGGTAATGCTTCAAGCCTTAAAACTAAAAAATGAGAAAATAAACAACCTAGCATCATCCATGATCTAATCGCTAAAGAGCATCACGAGTTATAAAAATAAGCAAACACTAATAACAAAAAACTAATAACTAGAAGTGAGCAATCAATAAGCAGAAGAATACCCAATTACGAGGAGGAGGACTCCAATCCATTCCCAAAGGTAAAGGCGAAGTTCCATCATGCCTATGCTTAGGTGGACTCTGCCTCTGCATCCCAATGATCCGGAATCCACAATTTGGATCCCCTTATCGTTAATTCAATGAATGACCCATGACTTCAGGAGATTAATAGAAATGTCACTGAATTCAACAAAGCAAAAAGAAGCATATGACGGACGATCGACGATGATGGGAGTGCAATCAAAATTTCTCCGGTACACCAAAGGGAATCAGCGAGGTGAAAATTAAAATAACAAAGCTGAACGGGATCAAGTGAAAAGCGATTAAGCGAGGCACGTACGTTGATCAAATTTATACAGACTAAATATGAACTACTGGGAGAGGTAATGAAGATACAGATTATCCGATAATCAATATATTAAAGGGAAAATTCGTGTACAAGTCACATTTAAAATTTCAATTTTCTTTTTTTTATGGTTGTTTTGAAGTTCTATTTTAATAACAAATATTATACTACTTGAGATATTTTAATTATTTACCATTAACATTCCGTTAACTTACCGTTAAATCACAAACGGTGAAAATTAATTATGAAAATTCTTTGAAAAACTCATATTTAAAGTTCTAATTTGTTTTCTTCTCAACACAATGTACAATTTTTATACTGCTAAAAAAATCATTCTTTTTCTTCTAAATCTTTTAAAAAACCCTAGTTTTTTAAACATTTTAAAAGTAAAGGCGTGCCAATGAATATATCAATGTTTTCATATAATTGATATACCGTCGATATATCGTCTGGTACATCAAATACCGGGTAGTATCGGGATCTTTTTGGTACCGCCCGCTACCACGTATTAGCGTCGATTTACAGATTTTTTGGGTCGGATCCTAAAAAATTAATTACATATTATTTTTTAAAAAATAAAATAAAATAAAATTCAATACCGATCGGTATACCATCACAAACCGGCATTATTTAATTTTTTTATAAAATCTTAACGGATTATTTAACGGCAATGACTAAAATTCAACAAAAAATATAACAAGTGTATTCTTTTTCATTCTTCTAAACATATATGATGAAAATCAAATTATTCCAAAACAATTAGGATGAACAGTAAATATCACATAAATATTAAGCCAACAATCCCTTGTTTCGGAATTAGTAAAGAATATTCTTAAAAACATTATTCAATGTTTTTCATGCTTTATGGTTTATAATAATATTATATATATATACTTCTAATGCCATTTAATAAAGTCACATTGATCAATATGATATACAAGAAAATAAAGCAAAAGATCATTCCGTTAATTAATACTTGCTAAATACCATGTTTTATAAAATGATTTTTTTGAATAACATACATCTATACAGTATTTCTTAAATAACTTAAAATCTGATAGAAATAATTTATTATATATATTTATTATAATTATCAAATAAATTCTATATTAATTAATATGTACCAAAATAATATTTGTAATTTATTACTTGTATAAAGTTTCCAATATGTATTAAGTATAACATTGAATTGACTCTTTGAATATTTATTGATTTAATACATTTAGATTGTAATCAAATTAATACCTACTGATCTAATTTTCATTAGTGATGGGCCAATATTTTATTTCTCGCATAAAATCCAGAAATTCGTTGTCAATTAAAGTACAATATAAGAAGGATATTAAAAACATTATATATTTGATACTATGATATTTAGATAATGCTAATTTTTATTGTCTTTAATGTTTAAGTTTAAGTTTAATTTTGTTCAACAATTTAGGGGATAAATAATATTAGAAAAAAACTGAATTATTATTAGTGTGGCCAGTGTCCACTTTGGCTAACCAGGATTGCAAATATGTGCCACATAAGCAAAAATCATTTTATAAAATATAACAATGGAACAAATGATGTCATGCCTTCAAATTCCAATTATTTGTTACAAGCTAATAAAAATAACGGAAAGAATTATTTGTTACAAACTAATAAACACAAAATAATAACATTTTCTTTTACGATTTTTGTATTTATTATTTATATAACAAATAATTGATGAAAATCAAATTATTCCAAATTCCAACAAATCATGATAATAAACCCAAAATCATTTTATTATTTTGATTTATAAAATATAAAATGTTGGTACTGATGGACTATGTAGCACCGACTCGTTACGATACGCCTCGACTCGATTCGACTCGGCAAGATTGTAAGAATCGGATTTTCGACTCGGCTCGAATTTTTAAATAAAATAATATTAAATAAAAACAAAATATATAAATAAATGTTAAATTTTGTTTAAAGTTGCATAAACTCTATGTCTAAACCTACAAATATTTATCAATTTATTATATAAGAAGATTTAGTTTAATAAAAAATGAGGGTCAGCTCGTCAATTCTACCACCTCCCCAAAAACAACAACTTTCATGTCTATCATCGCTTGCACAAATAATATAAATATTGATTAACTACATAATGAAGTTTTAAAAGTGTATAAGTTACTTTTTCGACGAAAAACAAATCGAATTAATTAAAAAATCAAAACGATGTTGTTTTGTATCAAATGTCAAGTGTCGGAACGAGTCGGAGATTCGAATTTGGCCCGACTCGGGTACGTGTTGAAAATTGAAGAGTCGGTGCTACATAGCTGATTGAGCTTTAGAAGGTAGACAATATTTGATCCTTAGTTGTTATATATATTTTACAAAATATAATAAAAAATGGTTTTGTGGCCATTGACCCACTAACAATAATAAAATAATAAGAAAATTACGACTATGTCCATCGATGTTTGAAATAGTATAAATGTGATAATTCAAAGTTTGTAAATTAAATGCAAATCTTTCGAGGTTTTTAAACCGTTCAAGAATGAATCTCGAATGAATAATAATGTTTTTCATCTTTTTTCATAAGAGTGACTTTGTCAATTTATGTGTTACTTTAAAATATTTCAAAGTTTATATACATACTCATTACATATTTTCAAGGTTAAGTGGTCAAATACAAACTATGTAACTGATATCATCCTAAGAAATTTATTATTTGAGTACACACATATTTCTATATAGTTGTTCCGACCCGAGAAATGAAACAAGTCGAGATAATTTGATAATTAACTTGGCTTGTAACTTTTAGTAGTATTTGAGTCGGATTACTTATTTAGCAGACATTTGAGCTTAATTTGGAGATTATTGGGCCATTATTTATTGACTCATTATTAATAGGCCGAGAGAGTTATAATTGAGCTGCACTACACATCTATATAAATAATGTTAAAGTGTTAAAAGAAAGAGTTTTATACATGACCTAATGAGGATGACACTATCCACTTCTTTT
The DNA here is from genome assembly GCA_009725065.1 of Utricularia reniformis. Taxonomy (NCBI): domain Eukaryota; kingdom Viridiplantae; phylum Streptophyta; class Magnoliopsida; order Lamiales; family Lentibulariaceae; genus Utricularia; species Utricularia reniformis. Next base: position 195,880 of record RWGZ01001220.1, on the reverse strand, counting down.
CCGGCCGGAAACCCTACAATTATAGCCACCGAAGATGATCTTTTTTTCTTTTGGTTTATACATCTTGTTCATTGGTTGTAAATCTACAATACTTGATTTTTATAGTGGATTCCAAGGCTATGTCCGAGATGATTTTTTATCATTTCTTATACAAAAAGGTTTTCCACCTACGAAATCGTGTCTTTTTCCTTCTTGCTTTCGTATTAATTTTTTATAGTGATATTACCCGGGGTTAGAAATTTCATGAAGTGGATTTTTGAATTTGAAATCTGGAACAGTTGAATGGCAAGGGCGTAATTCCAGGCTCTGCAATAGCTAACGCCTTTTTATATTCCAAAGGAGGGCAGACTGTGAGACTGCAGCCGCCTGCAGAGATGATGTGTCACTCTGTGATTGAGCGGTACGCGATATAAAAGTATGGATTTTTTCTTTGTGCGGCCATTATCATTCTCTGCAACTGACTGCCCAGCCTTTGAAATCTCCGGCGATTCTCGTTCAATCATTGCTCATCTCCCAATCTTCTTCCAACTTCAAGGTAATCCTCCATGGCACCCCGCAAGTCTAGATACCCTGACATTAGTACCATGGATCTTGACGCCTTTAGGGTTAAGTTTTCCATTCCAGCCCATTACCTCATCTGGAGGGGGAAGGAAGACGTTCCGTGCTTCCTTCCCGCTGAGATGAACTTTCCGGCTAGCGCTATACCCGTTAGCTATGCCTCCCTTAGATCTGGCTTGCGATTTCCCCTGCACCCTTTCATCGCAGCCGTTCTTCGGGAGATCCACTGCCCGGCTTTTGCTCTTTTTCCGGGCAGTTACGTATATATTATCGCCTTTATTTTTTATTGCCACAAACAGAGGGTGGAACAAACCCTCAGGCATTTTTTCAACTTGTTCTTGGTGAGATCCTGTGGGGGCAGAAGGTTGTTAGGAAGCGCAAGCTATATTACATAGCTACCCGAACAAAAGAATGTATTATCGTTGACAAGGAAGATTCCCTTCATAAATGGGAAACTTACTATGTCTGGATAGACATCCCGAGGGAGGACTTGCTGAAAGTTACCTTCCTAACCACTCACCCAGACATCAGGAAGTTGGACCGAAACTGATTCAACCCATCCCACCCCGATATTGCCAATACCTTGGCAATGCTTCCTCCTCCCGAACGGCGTCTCAAACGAATTGACATCCTTCGGAACAAGAAGCTGTTAGAGATTGGGGTAGCAGGAAGAAAAGGAGCCCCTGATACAAAGGCTCGAGGTACCCCGAAGCGGCTTATGATGTTTCTCCATAAGAACTGCTTTACCACCTTTTCAGAAATGATGGCAACTGCTTCAGCCTCGATCCATTTTGTATAATACTCCACTGCCACTATGCAAAACTTGCGCTGATGGACCGATCGAGGGAACGGTTCCAGGATATCAATTCCCCATCTGTCAAACGGACAAGGAAGTGGGGTCATCGACAAAGGTGCCCCCGGAAATTGAGGGACTAGAGAATGATGTTGGCAAACAGCGCAGCGTCTTGTGTACTTCTTTGCATTCTCAAGGAGCGTTGGCCAGAAATAACCAGCTCTTACGACACAATGATATAGAGATCGGGCCCCAGAATGTATTCCGCATATCCTCTCATGAACATAAATCATGACGGCTTCAGCCTCCAAAGGGGATAAACATCGCAGGAGCGGTCTCTCAAAGCTTTTCTTGAATAGGTGTCCGTCATTGAGCACATATCGTGTCGCCCGGGTTTCAATCTTCCTGGCTTCTGATGCATTATCTGGTAGATGATCATTGGTCAGATATTTGATAAAAAGGGGTCATCCACGTGGCATCTTCTGGGGAGTCAATGGCGTTGATCTTTAAATCTTGGAGTTCATGGCACAGGGCTCCCACCTCATCGAATGACTGTTCGGTCACAGGAATATCGACCGAAGGTCTATCCTGAATATGGACCTATACCGTGCCTGGTCCAATGTCTGGTAAGCCTGCAACCAATCTTGCTAGTGCATCAGCCACCTTGTTTTGTTCTCTAGGCACGTGGTCGAGTGAGAACTCCCGAAATTTCTTTGCCAACTCCAATACCTTTGCATGATATAATTTCATGGTTGGCTCATGCGTTTCGAATCTTCCTGTGAATTGCTCCACCACCAGCTTGGAGTCTGAGAACATTCGCACTTTACCAACTCCCATCTTTTGAGCTAAGGTCATCCCCGACAGTACGGCTTCGTATTCCACCACATTGTTCGTCCCAGAGAATGAGAACTTGACCGCGGAGTGGATGATGTCGCCCTGAAGTGTAATGATGGTGATGCCCGCTCCCCTGCCGCCGAAGGTTGATCCATCAACATATATGACCCACCGGTCGTCCTCTTGATTTAAAAATATAAGCGATCGGGTCATTTCGACCACGAAATCCGCAAGGACTTGAGCTTTGATGGCCCTTCGGGGAACGAATTCCAGGTACATGGAGCTGATCTTGATCTTCCATTTAGCCAACCTCTCGTTTGAATCCGCTTGACTCAATACTGCCTTTAAAGGCTTATCGGTGTACACATATACCTTGCGGCCTTCGAAATAATGCTTAAGCTTTGCTATCGCTTTCTGCAAGGCCAACATGAACTTCTCCAAGGTTGTGTATCTTGTTTCAGCAAGTACCAGAGAATGGCTAACGTAATAAACGGGCCGATGAATATCATCCCCAATGGTCACCAGGGCTGCGCTGACCGCGGCTTCTGACACGGCCATATACAACCCTAAGGGTTCGTGACACGTCAGGCACACCATGACCGGAGGAGTGCTGAAGTAAGTCTTCAAGTCGGAAAATGTCCGATCGCACTCCTCGGTCCAGCCAAGATGGCTAGCCTTTCTCAATGTCCTGAAAAAAGGTAGAGCCCGGTCAGTGGATCTAGAAATGAACATGCTCAGTTCCGCCAGTCGGCCAGTCAGCCTTTGGAATTCTCGCTTGTTTCGCGGAGGCTGCCTATCAACAATGGCTTGGACTTTATCCGGATTGAACTCGATGACTTTTTCTGAAACGTAATACCCAAGAAACTTGCCACTTCGAATCTCGAAGCAACACTTGTTTGGATTTAGTTTGATTTTGTATTTACGGCATACTTCGAAACAGCGAGACAAGTAAGGAATATGGTCTTCATCATTCATTGACTTGACAATCATGTCATCAACATACACTTCCATAATATGGCCTATCAACTCCCTAAAAATTTTGTTGACCAGCCTTTGGTATGTTGCACCGGCGTTCTTCAAGCCAAAAGGCATAACTTCGTAGCAGTAAACGCCGTCTTCCGTCATGAATGATGACTTCTTTTGATCTTCCTTAGCAAGGAAGATCTGGTGGTACCCGGAGTAAGCATCCATGGTACTCATCATGGTGCTGCCGGCCACAGCATCCACCAATCGGTCAATATGCGGCAGTGGGAACGGGTCCGACTCACAACTCTTGTTGACGTCGGTGAAATCCACGCACATCCTCCACTTCCCGTTCGCCTTGGAGACCACTACTGGGTTTGTTCAGTGTAGTTGATCTCCCTAATGAAGCCCGACCGCAGCAATTTGTTCACCTCTACCCGGATGATCTCAATCTTCTCAGGAGAATAGCGTCTCCTCTTTTGCCTTATCGGCTTGATCCCAGGTNGTTTCTTAGAGTAAGATACCCTATGGTCACCTGCGGGATCAGAATTCCCGCCAGGCTTTCGATATCCCGCTCCCAGCGCTTCATCCACCTTGATGTACTTGTTGATTTTCTGAAGGAGCTTTCCCAGGGTGGATGGTAGGCTCTTCAAAAGGCTGGCCGAAAGGCCACAAGGTCCTAAGACCTGCTGCAAGATATCGATTTTTTCTCGAAGCTCCAACTTGATACCCAGGGCGGTTCTGTTGAACTTCACCATAAAAGAGCGGAGACTCATCTTTGCCGGGATATACTTCATGTCGTATAGTTCCTGCCTGCTACGAGGCGGTCCTACGTTTGGAGCAAACTGCTCCGAGAAAGCCAAGATGAATCCGCCATACGACTGTATGGATCGGGCCGGCAAGTTCTTGAACCAGGTCCGGGCATTGCCCTGCAACCCTGCCGCGAAGATGCGGCACTTCAATGAATCGGAGTCCCGAACGGTTCCCATCCTTAGCTCAAAATCTGCGACGTGATCAATCGGATAACCGTCGCCTCGGAATATGGGTAACCCCTCAGGGTTACGGTAATATCGATCGGGGACTGTCGCCCAGATCTCTTCGGAAAACGGGAGCATCAAATCTCCCAATGCGGCGGATACGCTGCCCGATTGTTGGGATGACGCCTGGGCCACATGTAGATTGTGCCACCAGTCATCATCCTTACTCCGCTTGATCGGGGCACCCATGGCCCGATCGTAAAGTCCTGGATTGCGCTCCAGATCAGGATCGCAATCTCTCTGCGTTCGCAGGGCCTCCAACTCCGTGGTAAGCTCGTCGATGCGTCTCTGCATCTGTTCCTGGTTCATCCTAGGGACGGGAGTTGGAGTTCTAACTGGAGGAGGCGGAGTGGATTGGTACCTCGGCCTCCTCATTGTTATCCCACGCCTGGCAATCTCCTTTTCATCGGAGCTTGGCGCTTCAGGGTCGCTCTCGTACACTCTGTTGGATGGAACAGGGCTTGTAATAGCCGGTAGCTCTGTTTCACTCATCTCCGACGTAACTTCCAGAATAACTTTCCTAACAACAGCTTCTAGGTCCTGTAAAGAGAACGTCGAAGCTGGAACACTGCTGGGAAGCGTGTCACTATCGTTCGTCGAAGTTCCCGTCGCCATGCCTTTGATTATCCTATCCCAGGTAAAGACCTCAAATGGGAATTAAAACTCGTCCCCACGGACGGCGCCAAACTGTTGTGGTTCGAAAACCAGGGGTGTCAACAGTCGACCGGTTCGTTGCAAGATGAACTCGGTTGTTATTTGTTTATGCGTGGAGAAAGTTAATGATTCACAGGTAAAGGGGGCGAAAGGATTTTAGAGTGGAAAACCTCAGAAACGAGGAAAAAACCACTTGACTAAGGGCTAAAAGAAGTGTCTTTAGCCTGTTCAATAAACAAAATCCTGATTATACAATGCATGTTTTTCTTTTGATCAACCACAAAGAGAGGGAAGATAATCGAGGATAAATCGAGAGTAATCTGTGAAGCTAAAGCCCACAAGAGAAAACCGGGAAGAAGTCATTTTCTCCTTCTCTAAGTGTCCTTTTTATACTCCCACTGTACTATGTACAGTTGGGTGTCGTTTTGCGCCTGTCCTTTGCTACTAGGTCGGCTAAGTCAGGTGGAACAGCCGCCGGAAATAGCCTCCCAGAGCTGCATGGCGCTGGTCCTTTCGGCGCTGCCAGCTGGCTACTCTTTGGCCTCTAGTGGCTTACACCCATTGCCGAACCACGCTACTGACAAGTTCGTCGCGGTTTGTCGTCACATATGATGAATAAGGATGGCCCGAAATAGCGCCTGCAAGAAGTGGACCGATCGGTCTGGGCATATGTAGGGAGCTGGGCCCCACAGCTCGGGACCGATCGCCAGATGTAATCGATCGGGCCAAGCGATATAAATGGGCCCTTTATTAATCGCGGGCTGGATCTGGGCCTCCAAGTTCGGCTTACGTTGTCTGGGCCGTCGTGGCCAAGGCTGGTCCTAACCCAGTTCGGGGTATCGGGTTCCGATGATCTCAACAATTATATTTCTGGAGTGATGAGATTTAGGGGTAGTCTCGTAATTTGGGCATCCCGTACACACGTATGAGGATTCTAATGGCGTTTTGAGTAGTTTTGGATGATTTCGATTGGAAATAATGCCAGAGGAATTTTCGTAATTTGGCACTTGGAGAGCTCGTTTGTGAGTTTATGTATATATTCTAAGTATTCGGAGATTATGAACTCGTCAAGAGTATTTTTAGGTATTTTCTCGGTATTACGTGTGATAAGTGTTCGACCGAGATGCATTTCGGAAAACCCGAGACATTATGATTCATATCTCGGTGAAATTGGGCGTTTTTTAGAAACTCGGGCCAGATTGGGCCAAATTGAGTAAACTGGGCTTTTGGACCCTAAATTTATATATTGAGTCAAGTTTCCTTATATATACAAGACCTTATGCCCCAAAAAATGATTCAGACTTTGGACATGCTTTACAATGCAAGGTTTTCGCTCAAACTTGCCCTGGGATTTGCGACTTTATGCCAAGTCTCAACTTTTTGGCTTCCTAGTCGCGAGAATATGTACTCTTGGCTGTAGTCATGACTTTTCACCTCCAAAAGTCGCGAGTTGTGTCGTTTCGCGAATTTTCGCCCTGTTTCGTTGGTTGCGGAGTTTCATATCTTTTTTCAAAACAGCTGAGTCGCGACTTTTTGATGTGTTGACTCGCGAGAACTTGTATCTCTGGTTGTAGTCACGAGTTTTTGTTCCCCCGAAATTGCGAGCTATTGCTTAGTCGCAAGATTTTGTCACTTGGACACAGTTTCAGCCCTGACTCACAAGTTTTCATCACTTGGACCCCTGACTTGCAAGTTTTCATCATTAAAACCATGTGAATCGCGACTTTTAGTTCATCCTCATGACTTCGGCCAAAAGTCGCGAGAACTCCTATTTTTCACGATATTTTGGCAGGTTGGGTGCGACGAAGTGATATCGATCATTTCTCGAACCGTTTTCATTCGAACTGTAGATAACTCTTGATTGTATATGTATTCTTTGATTATCATAGTCAAAACCAAGGTAGAGCTTCGCTCTCCCGAGGACGTAAGCCCATACATTGTGGACCCAACCTCGTATATCGCTCGTGTCCCCACAATAATTGAACTCAAAATAATAAAAGAAATTGACTGATCAAAGATAAATATCACAAAACATTTTTAGATGAGATCAGTTTAATGCCGTCCATGGGGACCGATACTTAGTCCTAATGATAGCTCTTGTGCTGATCTTGGATCTTGTTATATATTGTGATGATCCGAGATTCTTAATATGAGAATGTTGTAGATGAAGAGATTGTGACAAAGTGTAACCCTCATACAATAGAAGGCGATAGAAATGATATTTTGCTTGGGACTCAATCAATGCCACTGGAAGAATCCTCAGTAGTGGGAACATCTAACAAACCCACGGAGAGGGATTTCATCCGGAGGGGATCTATTATGAACATATTGCCTCCGTTTGTGCCATGATATACCGAGTGAAGAAAGATTATATGAGTGCATTGAAAGATTATCATATGCTATGAATATTCTAAAGACGTGCCAAAGAAGTCGAGTCTGGAAAAGTCGAATTTCGGCATTACGAAAATTTCATGGGAAATTGTGTTTCATGTCTGCAATTACATGGTGATGTGATGGTGTCATATTTTCCGAGTCGGATTTCGGTTGCATTTCGCTATTTTGATCCATTCATAAAAAAGGAGCCATATTTTGGAATGATTGAAAGGATTTTGTTTCGTTAGCGGTGATTTCAAGTATTGCGCAATAGAGCGGTGGAGAATGTGTGAGGTAGAGTTTTATAAGAAAAAAGGAGATTAAAGAGAGCATGTGAATAGTTGGACGTTGTGTGATATCTTGAGTAAATAAGGATTCATGTGTGAAACAAGTTTTTCCGAGGTTAAAGTGATGAAAGATAAAAGAGAATTAGATAAGCGGTTTATGTTCCAAAGAGAGTTCGAGGCGCAAAAGATATCTTAAGGAAATATTGTATAAGAGTTCGATAATCAAAACGGGGTGGACTTAACCAAAAGCCCCCGAGCCTCATTCGTCCTATGGGGAATTGATAGAGTCGAAGTTTTGAAGGATTAATGGTAATGGGGAGCATAATGATACTTGAATGGATACATTGAATGTCAATATATGCCTCGGTTATAAAAGAAGATGAGTATATGGCCAACATACTCGGAATATTCGCATATCTCCACTTGCGAGGGTAGTTATGTTTCACAGGAAGATTGGAGTATATTGAAATGCCTAAGGATCTCCACAATATCGAGGATCGACTGGTCCCCATGCTGATACATCAAATCTGGAGATTCATATTAGTTTGATGAACTTCAATGACGTGACCATGTGTTTTTATTTCCGCCGGCTCTTTGAAAGAGCCTGTTCTCCGATGGTTCAATCAGTTGCTGAGGTTTCTATTATTGCATATCAGGATTCGAGTATCATTTTGTCCGGCCACCCCCTACGTAATTCTTGAACAATGATATATCGGAGGAAATGGAAGAGATTGCCTTAAGATGTACTCAGTATATTCGGGAAGAGGAAGTTGTGTGTGATAATGAAGCCATAGAAATCTATACTTATGGGTCACGTAACATTGTTGCAACTCGTGTGATTGATCGAATGTATCGCGGCCAAAACCCGAGATGCGGACTTTTCTAGCATTCAATTACAATCATATTCTCACCATGATTGAACAGAAGAAATGAGGATCCCTTATATATCTCTCTCTATTACAAGCAACGATACCCGGGACTCATGAATATTAGTGAGATTACCTAGTGAGATTACCTCAAGACGAAGGTCAATCTGTGGAATCGTGTAATTGGCAATCGAGTTTGCTTATAAATATTAAAAGTAGCAAAAAGAATCGGTTAGTAAACAATCTATATCTTCGATATTTATCTTGAGCCAAGCTCAGTGCATTCAAGGAAGAAATTTACGCCAAGGAACTATGCTGACTACCCTGTTGCTCAAGAATTGGCCAACCATAAGACGAGTATGTGATAAATATTACAAGTGAAATTAGAAGTTTGATAAGTATTGCTTTGAGTATCTCTGGCGAATATTGCAAGTATAGTTGGAAATTGAGCCATTACCGCTCTAAATATCTATGACGACAACAAAATCAATGCTCTATCGACACCTGAGAATCGGCATTATTATGGGCTTCTCTTATGGGCTATTTGCATCAATGGTCCTGAAATATTTTCCTAAATATATATAAGTTGAAGAAGTATCCCGAGGTTGGAATAAGATTATGAACATAAGGTGATAAGTTGTCCCACGCTTGTATTGTTTGCTAGTTCGGGATCCTTAAGATCTTGGTATCATATATTGCAACGTGATTCTTCGAAAAGCATGGAAGTGAATTATGCGAGTATTATTATGTCTAACATAGACAATACCCTATGCCCAAGAACATCAGGGGAAGCTCCATCTATTGTTTTTATTCTATTTCCATGTTGAATATTGCACATAGTTATCCGCGAGTGAATGATGCGTGCATTATTATCGTATGTTGCATTTTACGCCTAGGATTTTCAGAATTAGTAATGGATTTATTGAGATATGTGGAAGCTAAATTTCCGATGCATTGAGAACCTCATAAGGAGGGCGGCTATTCGAATGGAGGTATGTGATTACAATTGCGTTCATTGCTAATGATTATTGTTGACTCGTATTTTTGTTATTTTTTAACAAGTCATTATAAATTAAGAAATTTTTTATTCATAAATGTTAAAATACAACAACAACGAAAAATAAGACATATAAAATCAAATTACCATAGGTAATACAATTTGTTTTCTCTTTATTTAGCAATTGAAAGCCAATAAAAAATGAGTTTAGAAAAAAATACAAAAAAATACAAAAATGATGGAAGAAGAAAATGAGAGAGTAGAGAAAAAGATCCTCTCTCATCACATAATTAGACAACCAACGTGTGGGTCCAGACATATGTCACCTTGGACTATCCCCAGTATATTGTATTTAATTTACTTTTAATTAAAATATATTAAAAATATTCATTCTCTCATATTATTAGCATATAATATAAGGATATATGTTATCCAATAATTATTTACAAAACATACTATTTGAAAATTATTAATTTAACATTAGACTATTTTGTTAATTTCCCCTTACACAAAATATCGGTTGATATATGTGAATAAAACTGATCTTCTGAATATATTTCTTAATTATTTTAAAATTAATTTTAAATATTTTTTCAAATTATGTTATAAAAAATATATTAATGTGCATGGTTTATCTATTAAAGTGTATATAGTGGTTTTCCTCTTTCACCAAATGACGCTTTGTATCTTTTATTGAGTGCATAATTGAGCCTCGTCAACTAAATAGTAAATGTATATTCTTTTGTTTGGTTATGCGATTAAAATATCAGTGATTAGGTTGAATTATTCAAATGGTAATTTTTAATACGCACAAAACATTAGCAAAATTTGGATACGTTCATCACAAAAAAATCACGATTTCATAACCATTGCTAAAAACCAGCCACGACATCATATAACAAATTACTAATTTATCTTACTTCAAATAATTCTTATATTATTATATTTATTATACTTTAAATATAAGAATATATCAATATTTTACATAAATCATTACGATTAACCACAATTTACCAAACATATTTATAAATTCACGATTATTATATTTCATCACACTCAACCATATCTTATCACATATCACTTATCATCACAACTTACTTTAAAAAACCTTAACCATACAATATATAACATAAACTAGGGGCGAGCATTTTGTATCAAATATCGAATCAAACTAAATATTGAAATATCGAATATCAAATCAAACTAAATATTGAATACTGATCGAATAATTTTTTGGTACCGATACCGAAATTATTTCGGTATTTCAGTATCGGTACCAAAATACCAAAATTAAAAGCAAATAAAAAAATTGTTATTTCGGTATTTCAGTATCGGTACCAAAATACCAAAATTAAAAGCAAATAAAAAAATTGTTTAGATCAATTACATATAAAAATATTTTAAAAAAACAAACATTGAGTAATTGATCAAATTACTCTATTTATATAATAATACAATCTTCAATTCTTCTAGTTTATACTCCAATATAAGTGTAGAATGTTCTAAAACTTTAGAAAGCAAATACAAAAAATAATTATTAGAAAATAAATTAGAAGTTGATAGTTTATTCATGTGGAAACTAAATTACTATTCTCAAAGTTATCTTGCTCATATTGATCTTGTTTAATATCATCAGAATGTAGTTCACAGAGCCAATCTTGAATGCATATAAGTATCTCAACACTTTTCAAACTCAAATAACTTCTATAAAAATCAATGACACATCTATCTATTATAGTAATAATATGTGTAAATTAGAATAATACCCTAAAACCCTACATTCAATCCAATATTAATAATTGAATAATCTATGGCACATTTAAAAATTTTAAAAAATATATTTTTTTAAAATATTAATTTAGTATTTACCGAATTTTTATTCTTATTATCGAATATCAAACCAAATACCATAATTTCATAAAATCAACTACCAAACCGAATACCAAATACCGAAATAACAAAATTTGGTATGGTATTTGGTATTCCAAAATTTTTGTTCATCCCTAACTTATAATAAAAAATGATACATCCATTTTTTATAGGTATGGATGCAATACTTTGAGTCTTAAATTAAATAAATGAAAACCATTTTTTGTGTTTGCTTTTAGTTATTTGAGTTTTATTATATAAGTTGTACATATAGTGCTTTCATATTTACAATTTTCATCACTAATTTACTACATAATTTATATTTATAATTTGATCACGATGTCATTACTCTACACTATTCTTCTTTTATTTCTCATGTTCTCTGTGCATCTTTAATTTTGTTCAATCGAATCGGGGGATATGCAATTTGTCTTTTCAGTCTATTTGTCAGAGGTTTACGGAATTATTTCTTCCTTTTCGTTATGCACATCTATTTTATTTTTTGGTGTATTATGTTATGCTAACATTTAAAGGTTTATCACACAGAAAACTTTTGTATAATCTAATTAATAAATCTTTTCAACTATGTTTTGATGATAATTTGCATTGTATGAGAAAATATTTTAATCTATTGACTACCTTCACAGTTTATTATATTATCAAATAACATTTCTAACAAGATGCAAAAATCTAATTACTTATTATTCATCATCTTTTGAGTTAAATTTATGATGTCATTCTTATTGGGGCTTATGGAATAATACATTTTGTTTTTAAAATTTTATATAGCATTTTAATATTATAAATTGAATTATAAAATATCAAATATTTGTTAGTATATTTATAAGTATTTATATTTTAAAATTTTTAAACATTAAATCTGATATTTTATTTATCTTTTAACTTTTGTAATTGGATTTAGATTTAGATTTGATTTTAGTTACTTTTTAAAATTTGGTTATGTTTTATAATAGGTGAAGTTTGCTGATGACCTCCTCCCTAACTTACATGCGGTGTAAAGGCGAGGTCCCCAAGTTTCAAAATTGTATATTAGATACACTATTCGATAAAATATGTGTAGTCATAGCCCTCAAATTATAATAAAATGCAAGAAAAACACCAAAACTTTTCAATACCGTTTAAGATTGACCCTTGTAACGGCACTGTTAAAGTTTGCGTATCACTCTCAAAGTAATAAAATGACAATAGTTTGGTACTCAATCTTTCAATTTGTTACTATTTTAACCCCTAAAGTTGTAATAAGTTGCATATATGACCCTCGAATTAAATATAATTATGCAAGTTTGACATATGAAGTTTGAGAAAACGTATTATTGTGACCCTCAAAGTTCACAAAGTGTGCATTTTAGGCACAAAATGTGTTTTCCGTATATTTCTTCAATCACATATGTCATTTGATCATATCCGATCGAAAACTAATTGCCCAACAACTGCGGAAATATATTGATGTATTCCATAATGTTAATGTGTATACAAATTAAGATATCAGTAACTTCTTGTTTGAGAAGTAGGTTCCACACATATATCACTAACTTATTGTCTATTTACAAAGTTTTATAAATAGGAAGATGTATTGTATCCTGTGTATTTACATACATATCTTCAATCGCGTATGATATTTGATAACATGTGATTTATAAAATGAAATTTATAAGATTGAGTTCTCATTCATCACAAAAAAACATACGATTTCACAAGTGGTTGCAGTACAATATATCGACTCGTGATAATTGATGTAATGCATTATGTTACATGTACATATTCGTTAAATTAATGTAATGCATGATGTTACGTGTACCAATCCAGTTATGTCTAAATTTTATATATAACCGTAAAATTGAATTAAGGTAATCTTGTAACTAGATGTTGAGATTCCTTACCATCACGAGAGGACTTTTCATTTTTTCGTTTTTTATGGAATTTCCTCTTTAGGGATTTTATCATCCCGTTTGTTTTCATTTGCATCAAATATATCATCTTTCTCTTCGTTGACGTTTGTAGATTGAGCCATAGGTCCAACTATTGACTCATCTATCCATTTATTGAACTCCATACGACCTATTAATTACAAAAATAAAAACAATTTTATTAAAATTATAGAATGCAAAAAATCATTGATAAATTGTATAAAAAAAAACCATAATGAAAAAAAATCGTATCTAAAATAAATTCAATAAATCAGTTCAAGCAAACGGTATCCATAACGAATTCAAGGCTGGTTCAAGACATAGCAAACAAATTGACAGAATTCCAAACAAAGGATTCGATCAACCAATGAACTTCATTTATCCAAAGATCTTATCATACTTTTTGTAAATTTCAATAAGATTGGTGACATAGTAAACAAATTCAAAAAATTCCATCGGATCTTGATTCAACCCAAGGCTGCTCCTAAACCCTTAAACAAATCAACCCACGACTGCTTCTTTGTGAAAACCTCTAAGCAATTGACACACCACCCTAAAGGGATATGAAAATTATTAAGTAATCAACCTCACAATGTATACAGTAATGAGTGCATCGTACTAAAACACTATAGGAGGACTATATAACGTACCCATCAGGATTAACACTGACTTAGTTATTACCCATATGAACTTACTTCATGGGATCGCCAATCACATATGTTGGATATCCATCACTATTAATCATCAATTGACATTAGTCTCATTTCCCTCGATATATAAGCAAATTTTTATTTTTCCGAATGGTATAGTCAAAACATCGGCCAAGTTCACTTCTGACTATTCATATATAATGGAAAAATTACATTTCACAACATCTTATTCACGATAGCATGCTTAAATATAATATATATATATATTTGCAATTATAAGATTTATTCTTAACAATGCTATTGTCGATTAACAATCACAATGCATAGACACATGGGTGTTGGTTTTAATTCTATGATATATGCTAAGAAGTTTTTCAACAACTCAACCTCACTACCAGTCAGCTCAATCTGATAATAATAGTTTATTTGGATGATTCCAAGTTATATTACTCCACCCAATGTGAATACTATTCACTGGTAGATTTGAACTCATCTGAATCGGAAATTCAGTCTCATCATTGTACCTTCAGGTACACCGTATAATCTATCATATCATATACCAAAGGTTATGGTATCTCTCAAATATTTCATTTATTTGAATATATTCACATTTATCAACACTAATTGATAAATAACATTTCATCAATTATACATTATATAATTTCTTATATCGCACTTTAGGTGACTGCTTTAGGCCATAAACAAACTTTAATAGTCTATACATTTTGTTCTCTGGGCCAGAAACAATATACCCTTATACCGAGTCACATAGATTTCTTCTTCGAGCTCACAATTCACAAAACGGTCTTGACATCCATCTTATGAATGTCAAATCTATATATAGAAGCTAACACAATTAGAATACATATAAAAGTGATTCTAGTCACAAGGGCAAAATATCAAAGTAATCAATATTTTGGCTTCTCGATTAAGCATTTGACTACCAACTTATACATATCAATGTACCAATCACGAAAGAATTTTATCGAAATTCAAACTGTAGTCAATAAACTTTGCTCCTATAGACATATCAATCAACTATCTATCATGTAAGACTTTTTAAGATAGATTCAAATTCTATTTTACTAGCTTCTTTCCAACACCATGAATTTAAAGAAGAAACTATATAAGAGTAAGTTAAATATTTGTATCAATTTGATATTTATCAATATGATAACACATAATAAACATGAAGACATGATATTTCTCTCATTTGACATTACTTTATCTCAAACTCTCAATATATATCGTAATTTTGATATCTCTCGTAGTGTTACGAGAAATTATATCGAATAATAGAAAATTATGTTCAAAGAATTCAACATTCTTTGTCTCAAAAATAGTGTTGTATTCAATGATATCGTTTCTCATCACAAAACGATTCACTACACTATTCTCTAAATAATTTATAAATATCTAATTTGATGTTATAAATCATCTCTATTTATTGATATAATGGAAAGACATTCACATAATACCCAACATTTTGGGATATTTGAAGTTTAGATTAAATCTTCCAAAATTACATAATAATATCAATAAATATCACAATCCAATTCATCAAGTAAATAGATATGCATCAATTAATAATCACACCAATTAAATAGTGAGAATAATTGGTTATCAAATGATTCCCTTGAAATCGCAATTCATTGATTCTAACAAATTTCAACAGTTTTTTTAAAAAAAATTAAAAAAAAATTCAACATTCTTTTCCAATATTGGAAAATGGATTTGATTTTTTTTCAATTGAAATATTCGGTTCTACAGCCTATAACTTTTCAAAATAAAAAATTTAATGATATTTGAAAATGATTTGAATTGAAATAAAAATCTTGTATTTCTACAAAAAAATAACTTAGAAAATTAGTTATATTTTTAAAGAAGCTATTTTAGAAAGGTAATAATTAATCATTCAGGACAATGGAATGAGTGAACTAAATCAATAACGGAATATCCTAAATTTTAGCCTAAAATAACAAAATTAAGACATATTCTTAATTTATTTAGAAATAGTTAAATAGATCATACTTTTATTCCTAAAAAAGTGCACCAATAATACAATTGATTTAAAATTCATGTAATCTAATTTTTTTAAAAAAATATTATTGTTTACCGAAAAGAACAAAATTCATTTTTTTAAATAAAAAATAATTCGTTCTAACCATCCAAAATTTTAGCCGGTAAAACTGTGAAGACTAGTTCTTTATATTAATAAACTAATTCACTAGATATTTTAGAACAAACTGTTTTCTAAATGAGATAATTAAGTTTTGACTAGTTCTTTTATTTATTTTAAAAGGCAAATTCACGGGAAAGGAATGTATTGTATCACAATAGTTAAATATGTATATAGATAATATTTGCAAAACTTTTAGAAAGTTTTAGAATGAAGAAATTGCACGCTAAAACTCAATTTCCTTTATGATTACGTAGAAAATGATTACTAAAATCAATTTTCAAAAACATGTAAAAACAGTTTTTCAAAGTTGTGGCATCCTGAATTACGGTAACCATAATGTAAGTTTTAACAAACAAGCACAATATACCCTTCTTTTAAAATAAAACAATGAAACCTGAAATTAGATGATAACGATGATAATTTACATTTTCCTTCGATTTGAACCAGAGTAAAGATTTGTTCTTAAGATTGTTGGAATTCTGAATCAAACCTTCAAAAAAATAAACAACGCTAGTATTAAATATAATAAATATAAAACAATATCAGAAAGTGATTTGATCTCTGTTATCAAATCTAGTTGAGTCTCGCTTGTGGCACGTCGTAATGACGCTGAACTTAAGAACAATTCCTGCAAAACCGGTGTTCTATTGTTACACATAAGCAGCAAACTCTCTTGCTCAGAAACGATGGTTGTTATCGATGAACTCAGAATCAACAGGTAAAGAATAAGATAAAACTAGAAAATATAAGTATTTTATCTTTCTAAGTATATCCTTTTATCTCGGTATATTTTCTCTCATAATCGTCTACTATACTATTATTATTTATATAATAGAATGTGTAGATGAATATTTCTCAACTCATTCATTTTTCAATAAAATATTAAATGTTGTTTTAATGAAAAAAAAGTCTCATCGCTTTATATTTTGTAATTAACATAATATTAATAAAATTATAAATCTTTTAAATATATATAAATATTATCCTACAACAAACACGCTAACAACCCATTCCTTAGAACGATGCGAAAACTGAAGAACTTAAATTCAAAACAAAATGTCCGACAGAAAACAAGATTTGAAAAATAAGAACATAAATTTAAAAACGAAATCAAGCTACTTAACCAAGTAAAATCGAACATGGAAGAAATTCAGTCAAGCCTGCTGCGTTTTGTGGCCTAAAGTTGCCAACTTCTTTCCTAATTCTCCCTCTGCTTGAATGTGTCCAGTTTTTGCTGCCCGCTATGGGAAACTGGCAAACCTTTAGTGAAATTTGCAGAGAAGATTTTATAAATTAGCCTCATCTATTTGCAACTCGAAAGACAAGGTCCGTGTCAACTTCTTTCCTGAATCTCCATCTGCCTAAATGTGTCCAGCTTTTGCTGCCCGCTTTGGGAAATTGGCAAACCTTCAATGAAATGTGCAGACAAGGTTTTAGAAATTAGTATCACCTAATGAGCAGAGGAGATGGACCTTAGGGTTTAGTAATATTTAAGGGCGTCTCACTAAAGATAAATCAGAAAGGTAAACAGTTTGCTACAGTGTAGAGATCAAATTTAAACCATATATAATATCGAGGGCCAATCTTGTAATTTGATAACTATAACGATATTTACACCGCCAGTAATTTGGGGGTTAATTTTGTAATTTTCTCGTTTTATAATACATGTGACACAATGCGCATTAATAAGACTCTAATCACTGCTCCGAATAGGGGAATTTTGTTGTGCTTGGGCATAAGTTAATATCTATTTTCTAATAATTTGATTATAATTGCAGGCCCAAACACGAAGGCACATTCTTAGGCTATATAAGAAGTGACAATAAGCCAGTGGGCTTTAACCAAAAGCCTACACATATTTTATTTATTAAGTTCAGGCCCAAGCTGGGACTTAAAACCATTAGATTATTTTCATTCATGGTTTGATATTTATATTTGTCAAGCTTGTGATGTTATTTTGTAGGTGTTGAATTTATTAATCCTATTAGTTCTAGTATTCAGAAAGCGATAAAAATACAACGATTTTTAGAGTGGTATTCGATCCCAATTTTTATATTAGAATCGATTGTCTCGACAATCTACTATTATACCATACGATATTATTACTAATTAGCAAAACAAAAACGTTCTAACACAAAGAAGTTAAACACACAGCTAGTAAGTAATCAACTAATAACGCAGTGTAGTAACGTAAAAGTAGGGTTTATATATACTCAGTTTCGTTCCCTAGTACATTGACCGATCAGACTCAAGTGTTCTCGTTTCAGATCTGAAGTGCTAAACTAACAGATCTGAACCGTGAGTAGATATTGAGTTTAGCTTTCAGTTTGTGTTCAACAGAACCACAAAATTTTACCGATTAATTTTATGCACACTTCAATACACTAGTTTGTAGATAAAATGTGAAAATGAAGCAAGTCTAACCGTAGTACTTAGATTGAACCGTAAGAAAAATAAGCCGTGGTATCAAGATTCACAAGTAGTATCAGATGTACGCAAAATATTGTAGATCCGAAGTCACAGTAGCCAGAACTCAACTGAATATCTGAAACCAGACTGTGTTTAAACTTACACTCTTAACCCATAGTAAACAATACTCAAAACAAGTGAGTATAGGGCGGTCACGGAGTCAATGAAAAACACTATAAAACGTGGTTCGTTCTTCCCGGTACATGAGTACTCAACTAGTGAGTAACTGAAATGGGTCATGAGCATTAAACAACCACAGATCTAACAATACAGTTATGTTCAAAGCATAAAACATCAAAATAAACAATCACAATTGCAAGAAAGCTATATTCAAAGCATGCAGAGTACGTATAGTCTGTTATCAAGAACAACTAAAAGTCACTACATCACAGATGCTCTAAACTCATATCTATAACACATATAATGTAAAGATCAGGTGGCAAGCCTCTTTTGCAAAACGTTTTTCTTAAAAAAAAGAACAAAGCACTAATAGTGTAAATAGAACTATCAAAGATTAAGACAGGATGTTACAGCATAGCAGTAATAACAAACTTAAGATCGCAAGCGACTAGAGAGAAAAACGTAAACCCTAAGCTTTTCAGAAATCGCGTAAAAGAAAAAAGTGAGGTTAACTCAAGCAACGAAGTCGTTTATATACTAACAGGCCTAGGTCAGTTACAGACTTACATTATTACCAAGCCCAGAGTTATAATTTCCAGCCCAATCTCAACCACCAAATACATCTCGTCAGCCCAATAACTGGATTGAGTCCATCAATCAATCATAGGGCCCAATAACAACTCGGCTCATTAACAGATATGATGAACATAGATTATCTATGTACAACAGTGGGTTCTATGTAATAACTGGTTTTTGACGCCCCAAAATAGGAAATAGTCGTTAAGGTTTGTGGCAGTGCAACGTATCGTTTTGACACAAGACAACTCAACTTAAAGAATTACCATAACAAAAACATTAACGTAAAGAAATAACATAGTAAACGAACATGAGCTGCCCAAAACCATGTCTTTGAGTAAACCCCCATTGTTCAAAGTGAAAAGAAACAACATCATGTCCTAATATGAAAAAGGATGTTGACTCCGGAAGTAGCCGAAGACTAATCTCCCTTCCTAACTCAGCTTTCATACTCGCCAACAAGATCCGCAAAGCGATCATGTCTAATAATTAAAACTTCCTAAATATATTAAAGTAAACTAAGAAAATAATAAAACTCTTGTTTAATTCTTGTTATTTTCTCATGTGTCATTTACTCTCTTAATGAATTTTTAATTGCATAGTGACATGTCTTGCAAGCGAGCCTCTTAGCTTTTGGGTGGTTCTCTATGAGCCATTAGTGCATCCCCAACGCGGACATGAATCGAGCGCTACCTTGTTTGACCCTAATCGGTTTTGTTTTTCTCTCGTAACGTTACTTACAAATTCTTAGGGCATGCTTTGTCTTACGGTTCACGTGTACTAGCACGGTGTTCAGCTTGGTACATCCACCTTCATTGAGTCTTAACTTAGTCACTTAAAAACTTTTGGGGACACTATCATGACCCGGATCAAAAATTCCACGATCCGAGCCCAACATTCGGCCAACCGCTTTCACGCTCGAAACCTCTTGTGAAAGTATTTACATAACTCAAATTGTATTAGTGCTTTATTTATAAAAATAAACAACGGAGAACGAGTTCATGTTTCCCAACCCCTCGGTTAAGACAAAACCAAAACATCAAAACATAAAAGTTGGCATAAAGTCCACCGATCAATCTTGTCATGGGCAACTCTCTTCATTCCAAATGACCACCATCAATCTTAGGTTCATCCATGACTATAATAGATAGAAAACACGGCATATGTTTTAACATAGTAAGGAACTTAGATATAAACACAAAACCTATGTCAATTGCCCTGCTCGAATCGAGCTCAGACGCTTGTGCCCTGTTTCCCCCATTCATGTCCTTGCCTTGCCATCGTGTCTCATGCATCATACTACCCTTGACTCCTAAGCCATAGTTTGCACCGAGGGTCGGGTGGCTCACTTGCATTGGGGGTCAGGGGTCCTACAATTTACTGCTCAAGGTCCTACATCCACGCGTCCTCCCTTGGGTGAACATGTTTTTCTCCTACTGTGACCTGATCATGTTGCCATCGGAGATAAACCTTGGCCTGGAATCCGATCTTGCCCATTCTTACATGGTCTCACCATTTTGCATTGCCACGTGCAAGGTCTTGTGATACATCCCATACGTCTCAGTTATGTTGTAGTCGCCTTATTACCCAAACATGACCGATCATTCCCACCTCACCTTCCGTACCGAGGCTATGTGTTGTTATCAACCTAACCCATTTTTAGTACCCTCTCGTGTCTTATTCCCTCTAGGTACCTACGCCAAGCCGCATGCTTAACGCCATGTGTGATCGAACCGAGCCACCATCTGGGTGAATGTTCTCTACCGATGCTTCATCATTTGTAGCTTCATAAGTTGCTTAGGCCGAAGGTGTCGTGTCCCATTGAGCCAAAGCATGACGGCCCATGGAGAGGTATCATACTTTCATGCATAACGTAAAGACATAAAATGAAGTCTCTTGCCATTCTTCGTATTCTCTCCCACCCATCTACCTACAAACCCACGATAACACTAGTTATCTAATAACTAAATTCTAAGGTTCGGTGGCACCTGCTGTTGACTCATTGGAATTCACTCATTTTCACTTGGTTTTCGTGCCTTAGGTGTATATTTCTCTCATTTTTACACTTCTAACACCTATATAAAGTGTCATTTACATATAATTGCAATTTAGTCATTTTTCGCATGAACCTTTACATTTCTATCCCCATTTCAATCATGATATCCCTTTATGACTTGACATTCATCACCTTTTGATCTCATTCTCCTTCGGAAATGCGATACTCACATGTTGCGAGGAGAGGAATTAGTTTTACCAAAAACTATTATGTCAAGAACGTTAGAGAAATTATGAATTTGCAAATAAAAAAGATGAAATAACCTTGAGTAAACAATTTCAATATGAGCATTAATGGAGAGTATTGAGAAACGATGAAAAGTGGAGACGTTCAACCGATTGGAGAGCAAATATCTACTAGTTGAGCAAACAGTGAGGAAACACAACTTTGAGATACTGAACAATATCTCATTGGGCGCAATGCTGCAAAAAGACATGAAATGAAAAAGATAACCATCCACAACGAGTTACCAACTTGTGTTGAACGCCGAGTCAGAAAGGAAACAATTGTCAATCAAATAACCAAATACAAGATCATGGTGCTCGACCTACAACTTGAATTGCGAAGTCACAATGAGCAAATGTCGTTGTTCAGTGGGATACAACTAATGAACATTAACCTAACTATACTAAATCATGATCAAAGAGTTTTGTACAATAGTAAATTGCCTCATTGCTCCAAGGTGTGACAGATCGATATACTTCATCTGTAATGCAAATTATTCACGCAACGATAGTATTGGTCGTAGTCCAAACTCGACTTATTGATAAATTAATATATATAATTTCATTTCATTTTATATTTTATTAAATTTCTTTTTTAATATTTATTTTTTCTGGTACTTTTGTTATATATAAATATAGTTAATTTTATTTTTAATTAATTTTGATTTAATTTATTAAAATAACTTATTTTATTATTTAGTAATAATAACAAGTTATATAATATTATAAATATAATAAAAAAATAAAAAGACAAACGAAGTTGAGCAAACATATAGTGCAAACTGTATGTCGAGTCTTTTTCGACCACCGATATAGAAGGGTTTACGAAAAAAACAATTACGAGCAAAAACAAAATCATTACTTCATAATTTCAAGCAAATAAACAAAGATATCATTTTTTTTTCAAATAACAAACCCTACTAATACATCCAAACTAAACATCAACATATTACATACACTTTTGGGAGTTACAAATATCCTTGACCTCATGGAATTCCGACAAAAAAATTACTCTCCCCTAAATGAATGGAGTATGTTATAATCAAAAGAAAAATTGTCTGGAGAGTGTCATGACATGTTTCATGAGACATTCGTTAGCTCTATCCTATTCGTGATTTTTTCTTATAGTATGTTGGCTTGGTGAAGATTTCTTTTGATACGAAATCATCGTAGATCTCCAATTGTTGTTCAATCGAGATATTTCGCAACCCAGTGTCGTGAGTTACTTTGCTCGCCTGTCGTAGGTTTAATTACACTAATTTTATCGATATTAGGAGGCTTGACCTGTTATTATTTAAGTGAAAATGAATTTGACTATTTTTTTGTATAATTTGTAAATCAATTGACATGTTATAATGGGACACATGCTATACACCTTTCCCCAAAACATAAGTTAAGATATTTTGTTCTTCAATTTTCACACGCTCGTAATTAGGTCTGCTACGCAATCGGAACAGTTCGTGAACAATATGTGTTCGATTCGTATGTGATCATATTCGTTCGTTCTAATAAAAATATGAACATTGTGCGAACATTATTTTTTGTTCGTTTATACTTTTAACGAACACGGAGATTTTCGTGAACAAAATTGAACGTTAATCAACAAATATATTATTTTTATTAATTTTTATACTAATAGGTTATTATAGTATTTAGGTTTAAAAACATTTACAAAACTTTCTTATTTTGTTATTGAGGTAATCTTCTTTGTTTTGTGAAAGATAATTGTTTAATTTGTTCTTTATACATTTATTTTTTTGTGATTTTATTTGTAAAACAACAAATGTGATTTTTTTGGTGAAGTTCGCAGAAATAGTACAAACATATTCGAACAATATTCGAACAAACTATTCGAACGAACAAGAACATCCACTTAATAATTTGAACAATTTTTGAACATATTTTCATATTCGAATAAAATATGAAAGAACATGAACACTTTCGAATAAAAATATGAACGAACATAAACACAGCGAGTTCGGTTCGTTCGAATCGAATAACAGCCCTACTCGTAATAGAAACTATAAAATTTTACATTTAAATTATAAAGGTAAACTATATTTTGACCTAAATGAATAAAGTTATTCCACAATTTGTGAATGCTTTGAAAATACAGCAAATTAAAGTTGAGTTTAATATGAAAAAATATATTTATAAAATTATTAATTAGTTATGTCTATTAAACAATTCAACACATTAATTGATATATTACATTAGAAGCATTGGACCAAGGGACTGATAGACACATAGTAGTAGTTGATAATAGAATCGATAATTAATTAATTATAATGAAACTGATTGAAGAAGATTGATTTGACTGGTTAATCGATTGGATCCACCTTTTTTTCCAACCCTACTTTATATAAAGAATTCACAATATTCTTCAACTATCATATATTAAAATAAATTTAAAAAATAAACAATGGATGTCAATTTTGCAAATTCTCTAAAGTTGAGTGATGTTTGTGCAATTTCAAAATTGTGGTATATTTTGTCGCTTTTAAAAATAGGAAAGATTCAGAATATTCATAATTCTCACCTAAAGCAAAAGGGTATTATTCAATTATTACGAAGGGCTTGGTCGATCATCAGTTACCACATACTAGCCAAAGTTGCTTTACACAAAAGGCAATGTGAAAGAAAGCTTTAAAGTAAGATACCCTATTATCTTTATATAAAATATTATTGAATATTTTAAAATAGTGTAAAACTCTGTATTTTACACTTGAAGTTTTTTTTTAAAATGTTTAAGAAGGATCTAGGGGCACCACATGACATGTCATATTGGACACGAAAAAAGGTCACGTTGGATTTTTTAATTAAAATGAAAAAAAAGCAATTATAAGAAATAAATTAAATTAAATATTTAAATGCCGGAAGTGTATCTAAGATTAAATTCTTTTGAAAATGATGAGTCGGGCTGAGTCAATTTTCCGAGTCTAAGATTAAATTCATTGGTTTTCCATTTTTTCCTTAGTGGGTTTAACAAATTATAGTATTATGTTTGCAATTTCCAGAACCTTAAGGAATAAAAGATCAAATACAAGTATTAACTCTATTAGTGATATGTTTAAAATTATGATGAAGTTAGAACCAAATCCGAACGGTCTTGAATTTTCAACTATCAAATATGAAATTTTAGAATTTTACATGGTCTTGCAATATTTTAAAATTTAAGTATTACACTTGTAATGAATTATTGTAATTTTCATAATTTGAGTATATTTTATTAAAACACCACTCATGTGTATAAAATGACACATGCAAATTTGTTTTCTATAGTTTTATAATTTTGGAAATTTTGATCCATACAATTTTATAATTGTGGCAATTGCAATATAAATTCTCATATTTGTAAGTTTTGGCAAAAAAGTCTAAACTTTAGTATTTATTGTTAAACTTGTAGAGTTGGGTCAATTTCATGTGGGGAGTGTACTCGGTATAACGTATAAGGGAAGAATACCACACCATAAAAGACTTGAAGAAGTCATTCATTATCGTACACATTCCCTCTTATAAACCAACTCAAACAACATCCCACTTCCGATGTGGGATATTGTTCATTTTTTCACCATGTATGACATAATTTGTTCTATAGTTTTCAATTATTGCATTTTAGATTATCTGCCAAAATTAAATTTCGGAAACCAATTTTGCCACTTCGGAGATCTCATTTGTCAAATGTTGCAAATTTAGAAGATCAAAATTTCCAGAACTTTGAATTTGAGGATTAAGTATGTCAATACATATTATGTTAACCAAGTTTATCAAAACTATAAAAATTTGGGATTGAAGACGTCATACTCTTATTAGTTGCAGACATGATCGCTTACGCCGTGTGCCATGAACAATTTCTCAAACTAAAGCTTGTCTTTGTGGGCATATAATTACAATACTATTGAGGATATCGGACCTCACATCTTCCTTATGGCCAATGGGGTCATGTTTCTAAAACTTGAGCGTTAGACAAATCCAATTACTGAACATATTTGGAACATCGTTTGAGAAAATAACGGTGATATGAAATTATAATACTATGATGTGAGATGATTGTGGTATACGTGATTGTAATTTTTTAAAATTGTTTTTAAAACATTGATACAATAATCGTGATTTATATGTTTTGTGTATTTTTCTTGAATATCTTATAAGTGGTAAATATGAAATTTGACAATCTGCATTTTTTTGACAATTGATGGATTCCTATGGTCTGGAGATCGTTTGTTTTTGCTTTATAATAAATACAGTTTGTACAAAAAAAAATTAGGTGCGGATCGCATTGACAACCTCACCATGGTTCCAAACATAATCCTTAAATATTAAACAATAATCAATAAAAAATTGAGTTACTAATTGACTAATATTGGTAAAACATTTTTTCTAGTAAATGATAATGATTCAATGAAATAAGGAAACTTAAATTGCTAAGTATATAATAGTAAGAAGATGGTGATCCATCTGAAGCATTTATAGTATGGAAAAAAGTAAAACATTAAAATTAAATTAAACCATAATCTACAATTGAAATGGTATTCAATCATATTATTTAATCTTCATAAGAATGACAATTGTGTGCTTCATATGTGTGACGTTTTTCATCAGCAATATGACGGGATTTTGGATATGTGCATTGTGTACCCCAGGTGTAAAGTGCATTTACGAATTTGATCGGGATGCATTGAAATTAGGAATGATAATTTGGGTTATCCGTCCCGCTATCCGTCGGATAATCGCATCGTTTGGGCGTATTTGGATAGTTAAACGAGTGATGAATGTGCAATGAGTTGTAAAATTATGCACTCACCTTAAACGGGGCAGAAAATGATTCTACATATAGCAGCCATACTACCTGCATAGAAAATAAATTACCCATTTATATTATATTGTATATATACATGTAAAACTACCTTAGATTAAAAAATCTTTGTTCTAGTTTTGCATTTTTAGACTAAAAATAAATGAATATTAAATAATTTTTATTACGATATCCATGTTGTTTACTAAACTTGTATTTATCAAGTTCGAAAGAGTTAATTTCTTATTTTTCTAATATATTAATATTTCAAAAAATCTATATTTTTGTTCAATATAAAATTTTTTATCCCCAAAATTTCTTTAGTTTGATATTGATTTTTTAAGATAGTCAAGTTTAAAGATATTAAAAATTATTATTCTAAAATAATTAATTTGTGTTTTGTATGAAATATATTTAACTATTTTGAAATTGATTTTTTAAATTAATCAATTATAAAAAAAATTATAATTCAACAGTTAACCGTTAACTCAATGGTTATCATATGCTTTTGGGGAGACGGTAAGCGGTTAGTGGTGTAACTACCTCATGGGGAGCATTGAGTTAAAATACTTTTATAAATGAGGAGCGTCTTATCTGTAGCATGAGTAATTGCCGATACATACATACCATGGAAATTTTTCAAGTTCAGGGATGATCCTAAGGCACCACACTTATTCCTACAATGAAAATGACACTCCTAACCCCCCGCTACAATCACAAACACATACACACAAATAAAGACGCTCACCTCTTGCTCAACCCGTTCTTAACGTGATCTAAAAAGGTAGAACCACTTAAAGTGAAAATGTGTTTATGTTTAGATGGGGGTTAGAAATTCAGGCAAGTATAAAGATTGTACACTAAACGTGACGCCACTCTCATCTAAGCAGCGACACAAATCTACGCCTTTGGTAGAAGAATGTGAGGAAGTCCGGATTAACAGAAAGACAGAGACGCTTGTTCAGGTCCCAGATATTGAGGGTGGACCGAACAATTTAGATACGCTTATGTCGTACCACGTATTAAGGGCGATTAATCTCTTCTAAAAATATTTTAGACTGTTTATTCTTAGATCAGTCAATTTTTAATTACTCGAAATTTAATTGTTGTGGGGACACGAGAGATATACGAGGTTGGGCCCACAATGTGTGGGTTTACGTCCTCAGGAGAGCGAAGCTCTACCTTGGTTTTCACTATAATAATCGAGAGATACAATTACAATGAATAGATATCGGTAATCTGAGCGAAAACGGTACGAAAAGCAATCAAATCTGTTCCGGCACACCGAAACTGCCAAAAACTCACGAATAGAGGTTTGGCCGCGAGTTTTTGAACCAAATCTCGCGAATAGTGATGTACTCGAGTGAAAACTCGCGAACGAAGCAAAGTCTCGTGAATAGTGGCTGAAATGGACCTGGTCGCGAGTTATCGAACCAAACCTCACGAATAGTGATGTACTCGAGTGAAAACTCGCGAACGAAGCAAAGTCTCGCAAATAGTGGCTGAAATGGACCTGGTCGCGAGTTTTCGAACCAAATCTCGCAAATAGTGGCTGAAATGGAACTGGTCGCGAGTTTGGGTGCAGAATCTCGCGGATATGGGTTGAAAAGCGAAATCTCGCGAGTACCTTCACAAGTTCGAGCGAGAGCCTTGCCTTGGGAGGTACAAAAAGAGTCTGAATCCCTTTTTAGTGCTTTGAGGCTCATATTTATAGAGAAATCCAGTCCAATTAATAAGTTTTAGGCCTAGGAGCCCAATTTCACTTGATTCAGCCCAAAGTACTCAAATAATATTTAATTAAACTAGAATAAATGTCATACCGCAATAGAACTTCGGAAATGCATCTCTATCGAGAATTAGCCGGAAATGTCGATGAGATAATACCGGAAAACCTCGTAAAATAATTCATTGCTTCCAGATATCGAATATACAACCAAAAATATTGCTACAACTTACCGACGTGTTACTCGGGTGCCAAATTACGAAAATACACTTGGCCCCGTTCGGGGCCAAATTTGTAAGAAACTGATAGAAACGTTAGTGAAATGCTCATATATAGGCCCGGGAGGTCCGAATTACGAGAATACCCCCAAAACTATAGAGTGATGTAAATATACGAGAATACCGAAAATATCATCTAGCCACGTCGGACGAGCTCCCGGAATGTCATAATACCGAAAATATCCCCGGGTAATATCAATAGTCACCTGGTTTTCAGATTCAGACTCTAAGTCGTAAACCATATCATATTAGCTCGTCCCAAAATTCGATGATCGTTAGGGAATTTTTCCGGGAAAACAGAGGGTAGGGTTGGAAACCCTTCGCAGACGCGATCGTTTTAACACTAAGAACGTAAGATTTTGAGGTCGGGCGAAAATCTCGGGATTTTTTGACTCGGTGTCCGCCACTATAAATAACAGGTCTGCCCCCTGTTACAGTACCATTTCGCAGAAACTCAGCATTCTCGCGACATTTCGAACGAATTCTCGCGACTACATCGTTTGAACAGTGACACATGCAAGCTTGTAACTTTCTAAACGAAAACTCGTGACTGCATAGACTGCACAGTTCCTCTCGCTACTTTTGGTACGAAAACTCGCGAGACACTTATTAAAATCTGAAAAAATTAGAAAAAATTGGAATAACCTTAATTTCGAGAACTTAACACCATGTCCTCCGACTCTGCTCATTCATCGAACTCCGATGCCTCGTCATCCCATTGCTCAGAATCCTTATCCGGGTCGGGGAGTTCCAGTTCGAGTTTGTCAGCTTTCCGTTCTCTCATCACGACCCCTTATCCACACTTCTTCGATCGAATTGCACATCTTGAGAATACGATAGGTCCTCAGAGTTCTGCTGTCAAAGCCTTAAAATCTATTGACCAGCCTTATACCATGCACCCCCGAAAGTGGATGTCTATCGTGGAGAATTACCACATTCCTTCCGATTGTGTTCTATACCAACCGGGTCCCTCTGATCGGAATCTACGTGCACCGGCTGGCACTCATGCTGTTTGTCTTGAGTACCTAGAGTGTGGTCTCCGCTTTCCGCTTCACCCGTTCATTTCCACACTCCTAACTTGTTTAAATATCCATATCTTCCAGTTGAACCCAAATTCGATATCTTTGGTGGTTGCCTTTATCATTTTTATGGAGACAAACGAAATTTCAATGACCGTTGATAGCTTCTTCCAAATCTTTCAAATAAGTACCGCTATCCATTATGGTGCTCAAGGTTGCAACTTTTTTCGTCTAAGGCACAAGAAAAGCTCTTTTCCATTCTCAAATCCCCAATCGAATCATGACTGGAAGAAACTCTTCTTTTTCGTCACTTGTGTGGGTTCCACTAGGTTGTCTGCACTTAGTCTTCCCTGGCAGTTCCCAATTAAGGGGGAATCTTTCTTTCCGGAGTCTTATTATCCTATCACACGATCCGTTATTCCTAAAGCTTTAGAGAGAATACTTATCGTGTGTGCTAGATCGGATGGTATTGATTGGACACCGAAGACACTATTCTATGCCCCGATCATGGTTGCTTCCAATATTCTTCCGGCCCCTACCCATTTTAGTAGGGGACTATTAGGTATCTGGACCATGTATTAATACTTAAACCTCAACAGCTCTTCCTCGATAAGAAAACATTCCTAAATCCAACGCATATATGTTTTATAATCTTTTGAACTGTATTTCTCATGCAACTTGTTTATTTTGCAGATAAATAATGACTCCCTCTAAAGATCGTTCAAGATTAGGTGATAGATTGAGATCACTCCGTACTCTAGTTACGGAGAAGGATGAGCTTATCTTCGAGATGGCACCAGGGTCTCGGAACCGCACTGCAGCGGCGGAGTTGGAGCTAAGCTTGCAAGAAACAGTGCCGCAAACAGAAGCGGCCGGACCAGTTACTCCGCCACCACCTGCCACGACAATTGAGAATCCCGGGCCAATAGAAATGAGCCGACTTCAGAGGTCCCCGAGAGTCCCGAAGATTTAATTCCTGTGTCTCGGCGATTGGAGCTTGCCGCCAGAGAATTCTCCCCCAATGAAGGGATGTATGATTTCGCCGAGACACTCGTGGACGTTGTGGGAGACAACGAGGAAGGTGAAGTAAGCGGGGGTCAGCCGATAGACCCGCTGGTGGAGGAGGTTGTGCAAAAGACCCGTCCGGAGGGAGAAATAAACCAAGAAGCTCCTTCGGATAAAAGGAAAAGACCGGTGGAGGGCCCCACCGTTTTGGAGATTGCGGAACCTATTAATAAGAGTGGGTTAACCGCTGAGTTCCTCGATGCCTTTCGCATAAGAGATATACCGAAGCATACAGTGAAGGAATGGCTCGAGATGGGAGGTCAAGCTGGCCTCATACTAATAAAAGACGGAGTTACCGTTCGAATTCCGAGGGGTGTTAGTGTCTCCAATAGACCGGCCTTGACGTATTTTGACAGGAACCCGTCGTTGCCACCGCGTGGACGGGACGACCACACGGTATTTACCGATTTTAGTTGGCAGATGAGCCAAGTTGCGATAACGCGTCGCATGATGAGAGAGGTCTGTAATAACGTTGACCATTGTTACTTCCTGCGTTACTCGCTCTATGTTTCTTCCATATATTATTTGTTCATTCACGGTTTTTGCTTTTCTTTCAGATGGAGTGGACGATAGTTGAGTTGAGCATGCAGCCGTAGTAGGGGAATACTGTAATGTTAGGCATTCGGAGCTCGATAATCCGGATATAATCGGGGAGCAGACGAAGAAAGCCATAGAAAAATTAATTCAGAATCAGCGGGAAAAGCATGCCCAAGACATGGCAGCGCTCCGGGTAGAACACAATAAAGCTATCGAAGCTCTTAACCGAGCTCATCGTAGCGAATTGACGGAGTTTGCGGCATTTCACATCGGTAAAAGGCATGCTCTCGAGCAGTCCATAGATACCCTCAAGGCGAACGAAAAATACGCTCACGACAAGCTGAGGGAGATCAAAGCTGAGATCGAAGAAAAGTAGAAGAAGGCCAAAGATGCCAATGTTGCTGATAAGAAGGGTCTAGGGAAGGCCCTGGAGGCGAATAAAGAGCTGAAATCAAAGAATGAATTCCTCCAGTCTACCGTAGACCGTCTTCGAGCTCGAGCTGCTAGGTTGCCGTCCCAGATCAATGATTGTTTCCGAAAACTGATATGGGAGTTTAAAGTGCACTCCCCGACTTTCCGAAACCTAGCGGCCGTAGCTAATGCGACGTCGGCTGCCCTATATTTCTTTAGAGGGAGTGTCGAGACTCAAAGAATCCTTGGTGTATCTCTAACCCCTGAAGAGAGAGGAAGACTCGATCCCAATCTGTCCGGGAAATTCGAGTCAGTGCCTGCAGAGGAAAAATTGGATTGCTCGCGGGATCCGTTCGGGGCGCTCCAGTTCAATCTGGAGGAGGACTTGCACCATCAACTGTATTCAGAGGAGATCGAAACCGAAGAGGGCCCACCACCAGATGCATTTCGAAGATTGGCCTCATTATTCCCGGAACCAGTAGGTCCCCTCGTGGGAGATCTCCTTAAAGACGAGGAGGTAATGGGTCATCGCAACCCTCCGGTATATACTCCCGCTATTGTGGTAGAAGCTCGGGAAAGCCATGAGGCTGAAATGGCGGGCTTTGTCCTTAGGAAATCTACCACTACAGAGATTAAAGAAAAAAGGATTACTCCCCCCTCTCCGACGATCAAGTTGGTAAAGAAGCGTCCCAGCGGGCCTGGTGAAGGCTCGGGTTCCAAAAAGCAGAAGAAATAAACTTCCGAATATTATATTTTCTTCACTTTTGTAATCTCTCCCCATTTTGTATTCCCCAGTGTATCTAAGAAATTACTTTCTTTTCTTTTTAACTTTTCGTCACACTCTTTAAGAAAAATATATCTCAGTTTAAGGATTGTACCATGAAATTTCCATCACTCTCGCCTCAATGGGAATATACTACCACATCACCTTTTAGATGGGAAACCAGAACGGTCAAAACAGAAAAACTACGACACAAATTACACGGTCACATCAACAACATAGCTAATCACGTCCTTCTATCATACACCGAGTAATCGCGACATTTTGACATAACTTGGCAGCCGCGATGTTTTGTCATAACATGATAGTCACGACCCTTTGACTATTTTTCATGAGGTTTTGCCTATTTTAGGATATTCTTATTTCTATCTTGGCTTTCAACGTAAAAACTGTGTCTTCATTGCATTTCATAATCTAAGTTGTCTAAACAACAACAAATGTAAGAATTCGATTATGCAAAACTTTAATTGTCTCATAATCGGGTGAGTATTTGATACTCCTAAAAATGAATCATAACAATACTATCAAAATCTCGAGATACCAAATAAAATTTCTATATTATCGTATAAAAAAAAATATTTTTAATATTATTTGATGCCAAAATACAAAAAAAATTACCAAATAATTATGATAATATATATATATATATTACAAACATAAATAATTCTAATACTCATTTATTTTTACAAATATTTTATAGAATTTATTAAAAAAAACTTGGGGCAAATTTGCAAAATAGCTTCATGCCAAATCTTCGTTGGCTAAATAGCATATATTTAAAAAGACTTGGCTAAATAGCTTTCTTTTGTACAATATTCGATAACTAACCTATTTTTAATTAAAATAAATCAAATAATTTATATATTTCATATATATATTAATTTAAAATATATTGTTGTGGTTTCTTTTTAGGGGTACCAATAGTCATCGAATTCTGATCGTAATTAATGACCAAAAATTGGTTTTTATTTGTTGTTTGTGGAGACACCTTGAAATATAGAAAAAGGAAAGAAAACGGGCAATTTTAACGTGGAAAAACCCCTTAAGAAATGGAAAAAAACCACGTTGTCGAGAGGAAAACCTCTACGATAAATTCATTAATAAATCAATGAAAATGTATAAATTGAGTAAGAGCAGTGAAATAAATTTACAACAGGTTAGGGCTAACAGAAATTGGCCTCTCGAGCTTATCATTTAGCTCTGTATTTATAGAGGGTGAGACGCGTGTGAATCACGCCTTTAACCACCTCTGACAAGGTTGTTTTCCCATGATGGAAAACGTGGGTGGGCTCGAAGCCCAGTCTGCGTGAGTAGGCCCAAAGCGTGGAACACATATTGATGGGTCAACATCCAGCATGTCTGATCCTAAACTATCTACCGGGACCGAAGCTGTCTGCGGCCCTAAGCTGTCTGTCGGGATCGAAGCTGTCTGCTTGGCTCTAACTATCTGCCGGGACCGAAGCTGTCTGCTTGGCCCTAAGCTCTCTGCCGGGACCTAAGCAGTCTGTCGGGCCTGATCCTATACTTGGTAATTTCAGTTGTTCAATCATCGCTTAAGCATGACCACCTTTATCTTGGTTTAGAACTCATCATTGGTACTCGATTTAATGTTTCTCAACAAGAACGCATCTTTGGTACCCGGTTTTAGGGTCTCAACATATATAATAAATAAAATTATACTATATTAAGGACTCTTTTGTACTGGTCCGAAATTTTGTACCGATCCGAAATTTTGTACCATTTCTGACCTGAAAAAACCCGGATTCCATCCTAGAAACCCGATACCGCTCCAAACACTAGTGCCGCTAAATTTCATCTTACCAGCCGGTATGAAAACAATGATGTTAAGATCGAATTAACTTTAACGAGTTTGAATTCAAAATATTTACGTTGTAAAAATAATTAAATTCATTTAATAAATCGTAAGAATTGCTAAAATATATTAATTTATCATATGAAAATATTGATAAAACATTATATCGGGTATCAACCAATATATCGGTCATACTCTACGAATTGAAACATATTTTTTCATATTGATCGATAGGTGAAATACATGGCGGAATCGAATTATAGGGCCGGATACCGATCAGTATTTTCAATCGTAATTTCACATATCGATCAATATGAAAATATATGTTATGGTTTCGGGGCTTAAGACCGATATATTGGGTGTTTGCCAAAGTTTCGTAAAATAAATTTTAGGTGTCCCCGATACAATATTTTGTTAATATTTTCATATCGTAATTTAAATTCTTACGATTTATTAAACGAATTTAATTATTTTTACAGCTTAAGTGTATTGAATTCAAACCCGTTAAAGTCTATACGATCTTAATATATTATAATTTAATTTATTGTATATTTTAATTAAAAGTAGGTTAGTTAGCTAATATTATATAAAAAAAGGAGCGACGCGTATATTTAGTCCCCACAGTTTCCTAGTTTTGACAAATTTGGTCCCCAAAAGTTTTCTAATTATGGCAACTATGATCCTCATAGTTTTTAGTTGGCAAAACCAGTTCCCATACTTTCAATATTTTGGCAAAATCGACCATCAATGTTTAATGTGTATGTCAAATTTGGTCCCCAATATTTTCAATTTTGGCAATTGAAGTCCCACAACTAGAATAATGTCGTATTTGGTCCCCGTAGTATATTAATTTTGGCAAATTTAGTCCCTAATGACTATGACTTTATTAGTCCTCAAAGTTTGAATTTACATTAATTACGATTCAAAACCTTAAACGATAATCAAACATAATCAATGATTTCATATTGATTGGTGGGAAATCGGGAGGCACCCGAATTTGTCTGTTACATCCCGATATCGAGTTGTAGTGTAAGATAGCGATTTACGGGTATGATACTGTGAAACATAAATCATTTTTTGGATTCATATAAATAAGAAAACATTCGATTTTTCGTTCATAACTAGTTCAATTAATTAAATTAAGGTAATATTTTATTTATTAAAAATAATGAAAATGAAGTCTATTTGTCGGCCATAACTCGGTTCATTCAGTTAACTAATTCTACCGATTATTTTCTAACTATAAAATGCATCATCATTCAACCTAAAACAAGTCGAACGGAAGACAAATTAAATATTACACGATAGTAAATGCGCCAAATAACATCATTTAAATCGGATGACTAAATTTGTCAAAATAATAAACTTTGGGGACCTACACTGCTACTGCGTGTAAATTATAGGGACTAGTTTTGTGACAATCAAACTTTGATGACCTGCTTTGTCAATTTGGGGATCAAATTCACCAAATTATATAAACTTTTGGGATGCATATTGAAAAAAATGAAAGTTTGGGGATTACAAATACAAAAAAAAACTTTGAAACCAAATTTATCAAAATCATCAAAGTTTGGGGACTAAGATCACTATTTTCTCTAAAAAAAAGTATTTAGTTCCGTCTTTTTTAATATAGGTTATTTAACCAATCAAAATTTCCAAAGAACTATTTTGTCAATTTCCCCAAAAAACTTGTACCCATGTACACATGTGTCAGAATTCCATATATACCAAATGAGATCATGTGTCACGTACGCAAACCTTGTAGGCAATTCAGGATCCACTTCCATCATTGTATGGAGATCACAATCACATTAAAATAATAATGATGATTTCATATAACATTATTTAGCCCTTTAATCCTTACCCGTGGGACCTTGCCTCTCAAATAATAGAATATACGATCAATTCTACTAAGAAAATGAAAATGCGGATTGACAGATGGACGTCGACCGTCCAAAATGGAATTTTTTGTAATATTATCCAGACAAAAAGTCTGAAGTTATCGTCAACAGTTTTATAATCAGTCAAAACTGGAGACTGGAAGCTATGAAAAACTGCCTCTTCCATTAAACATAATTTCCCCGTAGCCGGAATCAATTCATTCTTTTCCCTTAATCCCTAGAATCACTTTTCGACTATTCTTCTTCTTCTTCTTCTTCATCTTTCTTTAAGTTTCTTTTGATTTTATGCTGTTTTGTTAGAACAATTTTCAGGGCAATGGAAGGTAAACTGGACAAAACAGAAATGACTGAATGTTGGCGAACGTCTTTTAGGAATCCATACATCATGCAGTTAGCTTTAACTGCTGGAATTGGAGGCCTCTTATTTGGTTACGACACAGGTACCTGCTAATCATCCAAAAAAACACACTTGTCTTTTTATTACAATTTTTGTCATGTTTACCAGGTGTTATTTCTGGAGCTCTTCTCTATATTAGAGATGACTTCAAATCAGTTGACAGGCAAACATGGATGCAGGCATGTTTCATTCATTCCCACATCCCTTTTTTGTAGTAAATCTTAAGCCCTGATATGAACAGGAAACTATCGTTAGTATGGCCGTGGCTGGAGCCATCATCGGAGCTGCCTTCGGAGGCGTGATNTACACATGTGTCAGAATTCCATATATACCAAATGAGATCATGTGTCACGTACGCAAACCTTGTAGGCAATTCAGGATCCACTTCCATCATTGTATGGAGATCACAATCACATTAAAATAATAATGATGATTTCATATAACATTATTTAGCCCTTTAATCCTTACCCGTGGGACCTTGCCTCTCAAATAATAGAATATACGATCAATTCTACAAAGAAAATGAAAATGCGGATTGACAGATGGACGTCGACCGTCCAAAATGGACTTTTTTGTAATATTATCCAGACAAGAAGTCTGAAGTTATCGTCAACAGTTTTATAATCAGTCAAAACTGGAGACTGGAAGCTATGAAAAACTGCCTCTTCCATTAAACATAATTTCCCCGTAGCCGGAATCAATTCATTCTTTTCCCTTAATCCCTAGAATCACTTTTCGACTATTCTTCTTCTTCATCTTTCTTTAAGTTTCTTTTGATTTTATGCTGTTTTGTTAGAACAATTTTCAGGGCAATGGAAGGTAAACTGGACAAAACAGAAATGACTGAATGTTGGCGAACGTCTTTTAGGAATCCATACATCATGCAGTTAGCTTTAACTGCTGGAATTGGAGGCCTCTTATTTGGTTACGACACAGGTACCTGCTAATCATCCAAAAAAACACACTTGTCTTTTTATTACAATTTTTGTCATGTTTACCAGGTGTTATTTCTGGAGCTCTTCTCTATATTAGAGATGACTTCAAATCAGTTGACAGGCAAACATGGATGCAGGCATGTTTCATTCATTCCCACATCCCTTTTTTGTAGTAAATCTTAAGCCCTGATATGAACAGGAAACTATCGTTAGTATGGCCGTGGCTGGAGCCATCATCGGAGCTGCCTTCGGAGGCGTGATTAACGACAAGTACGGAAGAAAAAAGTCGATTCTTTTGGCTGATGTACTATTCTTCATTGGAGCAATGGTCATGGCTGCTTCTCTATACCCTTGGATGATCATATTGGGAAGGATATTCGTAGGCCTTGGAGTCGGAATGGCTTCAATGACATCACCACTTTACATATCCGAAGCATCTCCGGCTCGAATCAGAGGCGCTCTAGTTAGCACAAATGGTTTGCTAATCACAGGGGGTCAGTTCTTTGCATACCTCATAAACTTGGCTTTCACGAAGGTGAAGTTTCTCTCTTAAACAGTCTGGTTAATGGCTTTTGCTTACTGATGGATGTGTATGAAGGTTCCCGGAACATGGCGATGGATGCTCGGAGTTGCTGGTATTCCAGCTCTGGTTCAGTTCTGCTTGATGCTCTTCCTTCCCGAGTCACCGAGATGGCTATATCGACAAGTATAACGTTGTTTTACTGCATTCGAAAATGGAGTTGTGAATGATTTATGTAATGAACAGGAGAGAGTAGAGGAAGCAAGAAGCATACTTGAGAGAATATACCCTTCTGACCAAGTTGAACAAGAGATGACTGCCTTACAATCCTCCGTTGAAGCTGAGAAAGCCGACGAAGGTTCCATAGGCAACAATATTATCGCAAAGCTGAAAAGCATAAGGCGTAACGTCGTAGTTCGGAGAGGCCTCTATGCTGGAATTACGGTTCAAGTTGTTCAACAGTTTGTTGGAATAAACACTGTAATGTATTACAGCCCCACCATCGTTCAGCTCGCAGGATTTGCTTCAAACAACACTGCGATTGCACTTTCACTAATCATCTCCGGCCTCAATGCTCTTGGATCGATCGTCAGCATGTTTTTTGTAGACCGTTTTGGCCGGAGAAGGTTGATGCTTATATCAATGGTGGGAATTATACTATGTCTCGTTGCTTTATCCATAACTTTCTTCCAGTCGAGCATTCACGCTCCGGCTGTCTCCGATGCCGAGTCTCTCCAGTTCGGCATAAACTCTACCTGCTCCAGTTTCCTTCAGGCAAATCAACCTACGAGTTGGAATTGTATGACTTGCTTAAAAGCCTCCTCAGATTGTGCTTTCTGCTCCAACACAAACGGAAATGTAACATCACTATCTCTTTAAATTCACAACAGAAACATAGATTGACATTCACATTTTCCGAGCAGTACCTGGCCGGAGCATGCTTGGAATCAACCACATCAATAAGAGACACTTGCTGCCAGATGGGACAGCGAACATGGTACACAAAGGGTTGTCCGAGCAAGTTCGGGCCACTGGCCGTGGTTTTCATGGCATTATACATCATATCATATTCCCCCGGCATGGGAACTGCACCATGGATAGTAAACTCAGAAATTTACCCTTTAAGGTACCGTGGTATCTGTGGTGGAATTGCAGCAGTGTCGAACTGGATGTCGAACCTCATCGTCAGTGAGAGCTTTCTCTCCCTGACCGAGGCAGTTGGCTCCTCTGGGACATTCCTCCTTTTCGCTGGATTCTCAGCAATCGGGATTCTGCTAATATACTTTCTGGTGCCGGAGACAAAGGGATTGCCTTTTGAGGAAGTAGAGAAGATGCTCGAGAAAGGATTCAAACCTCGTCTCTTTAGTTGTCCTAAGAAAGATCATGAGTTAGCAGAGATTTAAAGGAGATCCTGTAAGTTTACATTGTACCTGTCAATTTGGTAATGCCATACAATGAATAAACATGTCTATTTTATTACAATACAAAAGGGTGAAACATATGAGCAAACAAAAGAATTTCGTCCTCCGGAAGAAGATCATATAATTTAAATCTGCTCATGCAAATTCAAATTCTACAATTAGATCAAGGGACGAAATTGAAACAAAAAATAGGGACAGGAAGCTTCAAAAAGTTACAGATAAGCTCTGTACAAGCCCAGGAAATACAAGCAGTTGCTATATACATACAACCATTTACTTTCTTCTATGGATTTGATGAAGAAGCTTCCTGTCTTGGCTCTCTTAAATACCCGAGAAGCGTTTCAGCCTGTCAATGACATAAAAAGATACATAATTACAACAAAGGAGACGATATTCAGTCTTTTGTTGTTAAGGTTCAAATTATATCTCATAAAATAGAGAGAACAATAACAAAATAGCAGATTCCGTGACGATTTTTTACCAAAGTCATGGACTTGAGACGATTCTAAAACTCAAGATTAAGATTTTTATTCCAGAAAAAAAGAGCTACTGGGTCGTAAATTCAGCCTGATAAGAGGCTAGAAAGTATATAAATAAAGTTAAGTAGAACAAGTTCAAGATGAAGAATGATGATTCATAACATTGATTGAAGATTGAGTTCAAGACTTGGGTAGACATTCTGGCCTCTATCTCAACTTGCTCTAGAACTTACAATTTCAATCTTATATAAATCCAAAATGCACTTGAACCTTGTCTCCAAAACAAAAGCAATTCAATAAAAAAATTAAACCAGGGAAACATCTATTCAGACGCAAATTCAATAAGTTCAGCATAACAAACCTAAGGGCTAAGATAACGAATCCTAATTGGATAACGTATTATTGGATAAATTTTTGGACAATAAGAAAAACCAAAATTCAAAGTGGAAACTAACCTTGTGCTTAGCTTTCGGGGTACCGTTCTGCGACAAGGCCACAAGGGGAGGAATTCCACCCTCTCTTACAAGCAATCCTCGATTTCTCACACTTACTACACAGAGCTGAAGCAAAGTGAGAACTGCAAATTCCTTCCCTTTTTCACTCCCATCTTCAATGGCTTCAACTAGGGAAGGAATCCCACCTTCTTCCACTATAGCGTCTCTTCCAATCTCAAGTCCAGCCAAACTGCTGAGAACAACCAGCGCTTTTTCCTCCAGCCCAGTTCCTTGTTCACCCACAAGACTCACCAATGGTCTTACCACGCCGGCACAAATAGCTCTGCCTTTGTTCAGTTTCACTGAACATAACTTGTAAAGTGTTGTGAGAGCATCCTTTTTACCTCTATTTGAACCATTTACCATCAATGATATTAATGGAGGTATAGCCCCAGCAGCCCCAATCGATAGTTTGTACTCTTCAACCAAAGCTAAGCTCAGTAACGCGCAGGCAGCGTTTTGCTTGGACGTCTCGGTTCCTGTTTTCAAAACATAGATTAACGATTTAACTGCGCCGGCGTTTGTTATCATGCTCTTGTTGCTTTCCTGAAGGGAAAGGTTGAGAATAGCAGTGACAGCGTGTTCTTGGGTCATAGCATCAGAACAGCGAAGAAGCGGAATTAGTGCAGGAACAGCACCAGATTCGCCGATGAGGATGCGATTATCCGCCCGATTCTTTGCTAGAAACCTCAGTTTCGCTGCTGAAGATCTCTGAACAGCAATCGACACTGCTTGCAGCCCATCAACGCATAGCTTGACGGTGGGTTGAAGATCTTCCGGCGATATACTTTCAATAATCTCCGTTGAGAATGTCTCCCTGTCCAAAAACCCAGTACAAGGCTCGGGCTCCGGTTTAGAGCTAGCAGTAGCACCCCCAATGGGAGCCTGATCGGTTAAACTAGCCAAACGCTGAAGCTCGCCAGAAATATCACTCGAATACGCAGAAAAATCACTAAACGCTCCAGAAATCTCTAGAATCTCACCAATATCCGTAGAAGCAGCCTTGGAATTACTTGAAGATTTGCTGGCAAGCTCCCCGAGGTGTATGTCGATATCGGAATCAGTTAAATTGTCGGGATAATGAGGCATTTCCTCTGGAGGCTTGTAAAGGGTAGATCGAATAGTACGCATTGAGCGCCCCATTGAGCGGGTTATCCTCGACGAAGACGG
This sequence comes from Utricularia reniformis, assembly GCA_009725065.1. Classification (NCBI taxonomy): domain Eukaryota; kingdom Viridiplantae; phylum Streptophyta; class Magnoliopsida; order Lamiales; family Lentibulariaceae; genus Utricularia; species Utricularia reniformis. The sequence goes on along the minus strand of RWGZ01001220.1, from coordinate 154,705 downwards.
CGGTGGCGTGTAATAGTAGTACGGCTTCAGGGAATAAGAAGAGGAAGAGATGTGTGGGTTGGAGTGGGAGGATTCTTGAACTGAAACCATGGCGATGGATACAGGGATGCTAAGCCTGTATGATTGCTCTTCTTAAAAAAAATTTCATGGCGAAGAACAAACAACAGTCGGTAGCCAACAATACAGCACAGGGATAACAATTAGTGGGCTCTTTTGGTCGACGGGAAGTGGTACTTCCTTCACACACGGTTAAGTGAAGTGGTGGCTTAGTGTCACTTAACCTAACGCTGTGGGTTCGGTCTACCGACGGTTCATTTTTTCGCAGCATCCTAGTAGATCATCACTATATAATATATAATTATATTAAAATAAAATTAATTCTTGAGAAATCTAACAAGATAATTAAGTATTTTAAGAATAAAACTAGGCAAAATGCATTTTTGGTTTTGGAGTTATGATAATTTTCATCCTAGAATTTTATATAATTTAGCAAAATTAGTTTTCAAAGTTTGTTGTTTGGAAAAATGTGTCTCGAAACTATTATTTTTTTAATAAAACAAGTTTTCAAACTTCTGTGTGTAGCATAATTGATCATTAACGTAAAATTACACAAATATGATTATCAAAGTTTCGACATTCTAACAAATTTATTCTCTAAGGGGGTGTTTGGTTGATTGCATTGTATGATATAAATAATATCAATCCAGATATTGATGTGTTTGGTACGTCAGATTAAATTATACCGGTCTTATTTTGTACCATCTAATCCCCTATTTATATAATTAATTTATCTCATATATTTGATATGATAAAATAATCATATGAGTTTTACTTTCAATTAATGATAGAAATACCCATTTATTTCACTTTTTAATTAGTAGAAAAATCCAGCATCATTTCACGTTTTTCATTTCTCTCATATTTTCAAATCTAGATCTCAAATTTTCCATTTTCATTTCAAATATATTATGTTATAGGTTTGATTTGAAAAAAATATTTAAAATTCATTGTTTCGATAAAAAAATTCATTTATTACATGTTTGAAAAATGAGGACAATAAAGTCATTTGTTTATATATACAATTTTATCTTGTCAGCCAAATAAACTTATACATTATTTTATCTAAAAATTATCTCATTTACCAAACATACCTAGTATTATTGTAAACCATGTTCTCATATAATTTTATTTCACCAGTTTAAAATTAATATTATCTTACACAATCCCATCTCATTAACCAAACACACCCTAAAGATGTTAATGTTCCCCAAAATTTGTAAACGTGGCAATTTTACTGCCCAAACTTTTGAATAACTAATTTGGTCTCAACAGTAAAATTATGCAAATATAGTTCTCAAAGTTTTGGGATTTTAACAAATTTATTCTCCAACGGCGTTAATGGTCCTCAAAGTTTGTAAATGTGACAATGCTACTGCACAAACTTTTGAATAGTTAATTTGGTCCACAAAATTTATATAATTTGACAAATTTAGTCTACAACGAAAGAACATAATGTTATTGAAGATCGAAATGTATGTATATGATTTTTATCATACCAAAATTGATTATACCATATACATATACGTACGAAAATTGTTTTTTGAACATGAACGACGCGAAATTGATTTTCGCTATACGTTGATTTGTTGACCCATATTCTTGCGAATGTCAAAAATTGATTTATTTTTATGCTTTCCAGCAATTACAAATTAGACTCATAAATTTTTTGGTTTTATGACATAGATTACGAAAGTAAATAAAACATTTATTTTGATCTATGTTTTTAAACCGGCTTGATAGATCGAACCTGAAATGTTCCGGTTCAGTAGAACCGGTACGAACGGTTGTTCAAACCCTAACGAACATTAAATATTTTAAAATATTATTATTTTTTAACCGAATCGCGAAATCTCCGGTTCACTAAAAACCGGTTCGAACCTGCGGTTCAACCCGCGGTTTTAAAACAAAGATTTTGATGTTGCGACTGTCTTATGTTGTTTTTGCATGCATGTCTTGCCTTTTAAGGGCATCCACAACGTTGGCCACCTTATCTGATTGGACGGCCAATGTGACAAATTATTTGACACATGAGACGTCCGTGAGGAGAGAAATTGTCCCGATCTGGACATTCTATTTCCTCAATCTTTTTAAAAATTAAATAAATTATTTTTAAAATAACTATAAGATATAAATATTTATAATACTTTGATATAATAATTTTTTCGAACTAACTAACTATCAAATTTATTAATTTTCGGTTACCGGTTTAATATTTAAATAAAAAATATGATATACAAAAAATAAAAAATTGTTGTAAGGGTAAGTGGAAAATTATCTATAAAAATATTGATATTAATATTAAAAATAAAGAATGATGATGTGTAAAGAGAGAAAACTGATGTGAAGAGAGTGAATAAAGTTTCCGGGCGGACAAAGTTGTGGATGCCTCAATAGGCAAAAGTATTTCACACAATAATACTTTCAAAGTTTTAGTATTCGAAAGGATTTTATGTATCCAAAACAAAGTCAAGTAGTTCATAGTTTCCTTCTCGTTGAATATTTTCTTCTTGTGGTGTAATCACTTGGATTGGAGATATACATCTTGACAAAATATATAATCTCCAAAAGTGTAAATCAATTAGGAGTCTTCTGCGCAAACAATTTAATTAATGTAATTGTAGTGACCCAACACAAGTTTAAACAAACACTTGCAAAGAAAGAATGTCCGTTCGGATCGTACATAGTGAGTGCCTCTTGGAGAAATTGAAATGCGTAATATAGGACGTATATTCCGCATTCCAATGCCCTAGTTTGCCCTGGGACATCTAGCCAGTCAATGGGTATCCGTTGAATGTCGCCATCGACACTCGACTTCAACCTCATTTTTAATCGTATACATCTTTTAGGAAAATGCTTAACACCATTAGCAAAAAATGGTGAATATTTAACGCGCAAATGAATAATAAATGTACACATCCGGCTCGATAGACGATTTATGCATTGCTCCCAATCAAATCCAAGATGATCATAATCTGTTTGCTTGTCTCTGAATGCACAAAACACTACTAATGACTAATGATCCTTATCATATTGTACCATAGTTAGGCGTAAGACTCATATATGAAAAGTAAATAACACATAGAAATAATCAATGAAGTTTACCCGGTGACAATAGACATGAGCACATACTCGGTATTACACATCACATTCTAATTAAGAAAACTTGCCAAATGCAATGGATCTGTTCCCTGAACATACGCATCGAACACAATGCCATAAAAAAAAACTCAGTCTATCCATGACTCACAATTTTTTGAACAATACACCTAAGATATTCAAACCAAAAAACAAGATCAAAACCTGCAATACGTACACATGGATGCCTAGCATTGTGTAAACCATATGTAACTCTCAATACTTACACCATCCCAAACTTTTCATCTTCAATGGAAGATGAAATAGACGGATTCTTGATTTGGGAGGATTTAAGCCTGTTAATGCTCTTGAGCAATGCTTATGTCCTCTAATAAACCCTCCATTTCCAAACTCCATATATCAGGATCAATGTTTCTGAAGCACAAATAAACAATTGCTCAATAGAAAAAAACTATTAAAAAATTAATGTGCTCAACAATGACAACAAATTACATCATCAGTTCTCCGTTTCTAAAAGAAATACCTAAGAACTAATCAATATTAGATAGTGGCGAAAAATTCCTTAATTTTTTTTTCAGATTCCAGATAACATTAATGTTCATAAACAAATTGTTGAAATAGTGGTTATTATTCCACATTAGAAAATAAAAGTGTGTGGATTGGTTTATAAGAAGAAATGTGAACCATAGTAAATAATTTGTTCAAGTCTTTAACGTGTGATTTCCTCCCTAAACTGCACGGACATTCCGTTTTTTTAAAAGTTCGCATTTTTGTATATGTCGGATACATGTTCTTGTGTTCGATCTATAATACCCATGTCCATTATTTAATATATATATATATATATTATATTTTAAAATTATTTTTCATTTTATAATTTTACATTCAATTACTTTATTTGTTTTGTACATATTTAATTTAAACAATCAAGTATATGATTATTTCATTTATTTATACGGTATGATATATAATTAATCTTCTACTATATATAATAATGTTTTCATTTATGTTTTATTAAATTTTTAAGTGTCCACGTATTACGTATCCAACAGTCTAGCTCATCCCTCTTATATATTATATCCGAGCACACTCTCCATGTAAATTGACCCGACTCTAGAAAATTAACAAAACCACCAACACATTATCATTTGAATATATGAATTCAAACTGTCAAACTCACTCACAATTTCATCAAATGGCTAATGAAATCAATATGCAACCCACTACCACACATGTATGTGAATCCTAGAGCCAACTACAATATGCAACCCACTAACAAACCATTACGTCACAGAAACAATATATATGAATATACTCGATAAGTAAAGAAACTAACGTACATATGTATTTGATATTGCCCGGGGTTATTTATGTAATTATCATACCTCCGGGGCTCGTCTGACGTGGCTAAATGGTATTTTTGATCTTTTATTATATATATTAGGTAATGTGATTTCGGGGGTAGTCTCGTAATTTGGGCATGTCGGGCATAGGTATGAGGATTCTGATGGTGTTTTGAGCTGTTTTGGATGATTTCGGTCGGAAATGATGCAAGGGGTATTTTCGTAATTTGTCACTCGAGAGCTCGTTGGCGACCTTATGCGATATTTTTGCCAATCTTCTAAGTATTCCGAGACAATGAACTGGTGAAGAGTATTCTTGGGTATTTTCTCAACATTACGTGCCACTAGTGTTCGATCGGGTGCATTTTCTAGGTTCCGGGACGCTGTGACACTTATTCTGGTTTAATTGGATATTTTCTAAGTAAGTTGGGCTAATTTGACTAAGACTGGACTTTTGGACCCTAAGTTGACTTATTGGACATAGTTTTTCTATAAATACAATATCTTAAGCCTCAGAAAGGGGTTCAGACTTTTGGCACGCCTAAGGTTTTGGCTCGAAATTGCTCAAGACTCACGAATTTTTGCATGAGTCGCGACTTTTGTCATCCAAGTCGTGACATTGTGCATGGCCACCTCATAGTCGCGACTTTTTGCTCGAAAAGTCGCGAGTTGCATTGGTTCACAGATTTTCGCACTATTTCGTCGTTACGGAGTTTCGTATCTTATTTTATAAGGCATGGTCGCGAGTTTATGTACCTGGTGGCGAGTTTATGTTCATAGTCGCGACATTGCGTGCCATTCGCGAGATTTTGTATGTAGTCGTGAGATTGTGCTCTGGAGTCTCGACTTTTCGTCACTTGGCCCTTGACTCACGAGTTTTTGTCGTCTCGACCCTGCACTTGCGAGTTTTTGTTCCACTCGGGAGTTTTTGCATGTTGAAGTCGCGACATTTTGTGGCTCTCGCGAGATTATGAGATAAAGTTGCGACTTCTTCCTCCTCGGGCGCGACGGAGTGGATTTGATAGTTTTTCGTACCGTTTTCATTCGACTATCATCATCTCTTGTTTGTATTTGTATTCTTTGATTATCATAGTGAAAACGAAGGTAGAGCTTCACTCTCCCGAGGACGTAAGCTCACACATTGTGGGCCCGACCTCGTATATCGCTCGTGTCCCCACAATAATTGAACTCAAAATTTTATAAGAAATTGACTAATCATAAACAAAATAACTAAAATATTTTTAGACGAGATCAGTTTGGCGCTGTCCATGGGGGCCGAGACTTAGTCCCATTGAGAGCTCTTGTGCTGAGCTTGGAGCTTGTTACATATTGTGATGATATGAGATTCTTGATATGAGAGTAATATAGATGAAGAAAGTGTACCGGATTGCAACCCTTATGTAGCATAAGACGATAGGAATGATATTTTACCAGTGACTCAATCAGTGCCACATGAAGAGTCCTCAGTAGTAGGAACATCTAACCAACCCCCGGAGCGGGATTTCATCCGGAGGGGACCTATATACGAGTGCATTGAAATATTATCATATGGCATGAATATATGTCGAAGATATGCAAAAGGAATGAAAGGGTTGCAAAAAAAGTATGGAAAAAGCCGATTTCCAGCATTATGAAAATTTCATGGGAGGCTCTATTTTATGTCTACAATCACATTGTGATGTGACGGTGTAATATTTTTCGGGTCGGATTTCGGTGACATTAAACTATTTTATTTATGTCCATTTATTGAAAATGAGCGTTATTTTGAATGATTGAAAAGATTTTACTTTGTAGTACTGATATATTAGAGGTCAATATGATCATCGGTTATAAAGAAGAGGGGTATATGTCAAACATACCTTATACATTTACATACCTCTGCTTGCGAGAGTGATTATTCTTCACAAAGATCGGTGTATATTGAAACGCCTAAGAATCTCCTCAACATCGAATCTTGAGATCCATGTCAGTTTGATGAATTTCAATGATGTGACCATGCACTTGTGCCGGATATTTGGAAGAGTACGCTATCCGATAGTTCAATTAGTTGTCGATGTTTTCTATCATTTCATATTAGGATTCAAGTATGAGTTATATTTGCCATGGCATAACGATTCTTCGGAGAAGTTGTATTGTTTTCTTACCCGTATTGTGGTGGTCATGTTGATTGCATGGAGTGACAGTTGATTGCCACTTGTGACACACGTGAACCTCACATGGAAAATGAGATGATGCATAGTCGCATTGGGGGGAATTTGGCCACGTGTTGCTTGATAGTATGTATGTGCACAAAATGGTTAGAGAGGATGTTTGCTGCAGAAAGTTGGAAGTTCCAAGTCAACGCGACTTACTGATTACATGGAAAGATAAGAGGTTACATTAGTATATATGGATTGTCATGTGGAGGTGTTCAACGCTATGCGAGGGCATGCATGGCTCCCAATGATATGTGATGGTGTCAATAGCAATAATATGATCATGATTTATTTCCTATCCGAGTTCATCCATTGGATCCGATTTATGAATTTTTGAAGGATTGCGGCAAGTTTTATACTCTGTTTCGACAGTGATGATATAAGCAATAAAGTTCGTAGAACATGAGAGGTTATGGAGAACAAGAGAAAGGTTGACCGTCGTTGAAAAAGCTGGCCCTAACGTATTTACCATATATTCGGGAAATGAAAGAATGCAGCCTTATGGATCACATGAAATTGTTGCAAATCGTGCGATTGATCGAACGTTGTTAGATGAAGTCAATGAACACATGTTTGATAACATGTGGTCAACACCGGCCATACCAACCATGGGTTGGTAAGTAGACTAGTTATGATTTGGGGAATGTTTATCCTTTCCCTTGGCCTATAAAATGAGTGCTAATCTCCATTGTTTCTACACACCAACACAACATCTATTCCTCTCTTCTCCCATTGTATGGATTCTCTTGTGTATATTCAATAGTGAGTATACATTGGTAGCCGGGGTTTTATCCGGTACCGGAGTTTCCTCGAATTATCAGTCTGATTCTGGGTTTAATTTCCTAACAATTGGTATCGGAGTCAGGTTGCACTGAGTATGCTCTGTGGTTTCAGCTAGGCTGAACTTCCACATCAGAAAAGTTTTTTCATGTGTTTATCGGTATAATTGTTAACTTTAAACATCGTGGTGTATTTTGTGATTGTGGTTTAGCAATCATGCCGGATGGTAAAATTCAAATCAAGCTCTTTGATGGAAAAGATTATGCATACTGGAGGATGCAAATAGAGAATATTCTCTATGAAAAGGATCTAGGAGATGCCTTATTCGATGTCAAACCAGAAGCGATCAAAGATCTAGAATGGGTAAATTGGATCGGAAAGCTTCGGCTGTGGTGTTGTTATCACTATCACGAAATGTGGCGTTTAACGTAGCTGGGGAGAAGACCACTCACAGCTCAATGAAGGCCCTTTCAAACATGTATGAGAAACCTTCATCGACCAACAAAGTGCATTTAGCATGGAGATTTTTTACCTTGAGATGACGGAAGGCGGTTTTGTGACAGAGCATCTGAATGAATTCAGTGGGTTGCTGAAACAACTTTCATCGATTGGATTTAAAATCGATGATGAGATGCAAGCAGTCGTGCTGCTCGGGTCGCTACCGGACAGCTGTGAGACAACTGTTGATATGATTAGCAGTCAAGTGGACAAATTAAAATTCCATGAAATTCGAGATCGAGTCATCAACGAGGAGGTTAGAAGAGCACAACGAGGGGAATTGTTGGGCTCTGCCTTAACCACTGAAGAAAAGACTAAAGGTCGTGGTCATGACAATTACCATGATAGTGGCCGTGGACGTTCCAGTAGCAAAAGTTGGGGAAAATCAAAAACCCGTGGAAAAGGCGAATGCTGGAACTGTGGAAAAATTGGTCATTTGAAGAAAGATTGCGAAATCTCAAAGAAGCAAGATTTTCCTTCAATCAATGCTGCGACATAAGAAGATTCTGATGACACTCTAGTACTATGCGTAGAGAGTCCATTAGAGTCATGGGTAATTGACTTAGGGGTATCATTCCACTCAACTTCGAATCGGGAGTTGTTCAAATCTTTTCTAGATGGAAAACATGGGAAAGTATATCTTGCTGATGGCAAATCTTTGGAGATCATGGGTCAAGGTGATATTTTGATCAAATCTTCCAATGGATACAAATGGATACTTGAAGATATGAGATATATTCAGGGGCTACAAAAGAACTTAGTCTTGGTTGGCCAATTGGATAACAAGGGTTATCGAACGAGATTTGGAGATGGAATTTGGAAAGTTGTGAAAGGAGCGATGGTCATTGCAAGTGGAATAAAATTGGGAACTCTATATTTGGAGAAATTCATCGGAGTAGTCAAAGATCAGGCGACTGGTGAACTTGAGCACTCCAAATTATGGCACAATAGACTCGGGCATATGAGTGAAAAGGGAATTGTTGGAGTTAGGTAATCTCGGTAATTTCGTACTGCTCGTTTACTGCTTCTAGGCTCATACCTGTTGGGCCATATAATTGGGCATTATATGCTTAGTGGGCTAGTGCCCTTACGCTGGACTATCGATGATTGGGCTTTGATAATGGAGTTGGCCTATTGGGCCTCTGGTAATAGTAAGGCGGTTGGCCCCTAACTATATATATGTTCGTCTCTTCGTTATTTCGCCACGTTTCATTTGAGCGCTTTAGAATTCTGCTTAGTTTTCTTTTTACTATTCTTGAGCGATTACTTACTACGTTGCGTTGTTCTTGCTGTTTATCTTACATACTGCTTTTGCGCTTATACACTGCCTAGATCTAGTATATTTTACTGCTTTCAGCATTGTTCTTACGTTTTTTGCGAGTTTTAATTTTTTCAAAAATCTCCAGCGCTTACAGTTACTGCTTTACGGTCTCTTAGTATTCTTGAGAATATCCTTGGATTTTCTCAAGTTCTTGGGCTAATAGTTTGAGTTTCAGACAGATCCTCGACGGTCTGAGAAACTGTAGAACTCGGCTTAAGACGAACACCTTGAATCTGTAGGTTCTTGTTTTTCTATGTCTAATAGTTTGAATTTCAAATAGATCCTCGTAGATCTGAGAAAATGTAAAACTCTGGTTAAAGAAATCGTTAGTTTTACTTTCTACATTTTACGTTTACGCTTAAACTGCTCGCTTTTAGCCTAATATTTGGCTTCAAAAGTTTACTAAAGATTTCCTNATTCTCTAGGTTTACTTGGGTTTTCTTTTTAAAATTAAAATCTGAAACTTTTTCATACTTTAATCAGTTCAAAATCGAATGGGAAAATAAATTAAACCTTAAAATAAAATTCCCAAGGAGTGACAATGGTGGTGAATTTAACAATAATGATTTTACAAACTTGTGTCAAAACTCGGGAATTGAGCACAACTTCTGGTGTCCTCGAACTCCCGAATAAAATGGTGTTGTAGAACATAAAAATAGAACCTTACAAGAAATGGCTCGTTCTAGGTTAATCGAACATAAAACACCCAAGTATTTGTGGGCTGAAGCCGTAAATACCGCATGTCACGTAGTTAATAGAGTTACACTTAGAGGAATTCTTAAAAAAACTCCGTATGAACTACTATTTGACAAAACCCCCAATGTTAGCAATTTTCATGTCTTTGGGTACAAATGTTTTGTACATAATAATGATCAATTAGCATTAGGAAAATTTGATAGTAAGAGTAGGGAAGGTCGATTTGTAGGTTATTCATCAAATAGGAAATTATATAGAATATTTTTGAAGGAACTAAAACAAGTAATTGAATCAATACATGTCATCTTCTTTGATGAAACACATAAAAACTTAAAAATTGAACCATATAATAAAATTGAGTTAGAATATGAAAATGAAGATGATCACTATTTTGTAAATAGGGAAGAAAATGAACCTGAGATTTCAGAGCCTGTAAACACAGCTCCTGTACTGTCTGATGAATCTGGTCGAATTGAAAAACCCTCCTATATACCTAATATGCCTAAATGCCTAAGTCAAACATTTTAGGAGATGTTAATGAATCAATTAGAACCCGTAGGTCTTTTAATACTTTCTGTAAATTACATGCTTTTGTGTCTTTAATTGAACCTAAAACTGTAAATGATGCTTTGAGTGATATTAATTGGATTAATGCAATGCAAGATGAACTACTTCAATTTAAGAAAAACTGTGTTTGGGAATTAGTCCCACCTCCTAAAGATCAGAATATTATAGGAACTAAGTGGATCTTTAAGAACAAGCTAGACGAACACGGTAATATAGTTAAAAATAAAGCTAGGCTAGTAGCACAAGGGTATACATAAGAAGAGGGGATAGATTATGGTAAAAGTTTTGCACCGGTAGTTAGAATGGAATCAATTAGGATGTTAATTGCATTTTCTGCATATAAATGCTTCAAATTATTCCAAATAGACATTAAATCTGCATTTCTGAATGGTTTTATTTCTGAAAACGTGTTTGTTAAACAACTGGCTGGATTTTCAAATCCTTCTAAACCTGATTATGTGTATAAACTGCTCAAAACTTTATATGGACTTAAACAAGCTCCAAGAGCTTGGTATGAAATACTGAGTACATATTTGTTATCTTGTGGGTATACAAAAGTAGTGTTGGCAAAATTCTCTTTGTTAAATATTTAGATTCTGATTTGATACTTGTGCAAATGTATGTGGATGATATCATATATGGTAGTTCAAATTCATTCTTAATTACTAAATTTTGTGATCTATGGCCTCTGAATTTGAAATGAGTAACATGGGTGAACTTTTTTTGTCTAGACATGCAAATTAAACAACTTGATTCCGGTGTTTTCATTTCGCAATCTAAATACATTAAAGAGCTTTTGAAAAAGTATGATGTTTGTAATGCAAAATCTATGAAAACTCCTATACAAACTCACTTAAATTTAACAATTGATGAAAATGAGGAAAGCGTGAGTGAAAAATAGGAGCATGATAGAATCTTTATTGTATGTAACCTCATCTAGACCGGATATAATGTTCGTTGTTTGCATGTGTGCTAGGTTTCAATCTAATCCAAAAGTGTCTCATTTGAAAGGTGTGAAACGTATATTTAGATATCTACTAGGAACCCTAAATATAGGATTATTTTATCCAAATTTTGAGGATTTTGAACTTGTTGTATATGCTTATGCTGATTATGATGGTTGTAAATTGGATAGAAAAAATACGAGTGATTCATGTCATTTTTTAGGTCTATGTCTAGCCTCATGGTTTTGTAAAAACAAAGTACGGTAGCTCTCTCATCTACTGAAGCTTAATATGTGTCTCTTTCAAACTGTTGCACTCAAATATTGTGGATTAAGTCTCAGTTGCTTGATTACAATATGCCTATTGAAACAGTAATAGTTAATTGTGATAACACTAGTGCCATTAATTTAGCAAAAAATCCAGTCTATCACTCTAGAAGTAAACACATAAAGATTAGGCACCATTATGTGAGAGATTTAGTTGAAAATAATACTGTTTGTGTAAGATTTGTACCTTCGTGTGACCAAATTGTTGATATTTTTACGAAACCTTTGGATTACGCATAGTTCGTTCAACTTCGAAATTGTTTAGGCTTAATGCTATGCCCTTAGATTCTGCCTGCGTTTTTATGTGATACATGTATGTTGAAACTGTTTTAGCTCTAACATGATGTATGTGTGATTCGCTAACCACCTTCATTCCCAAGGCCTGGCGTACTCCCGTTTGAGGAGCATACGCATATGGAGTTAGGGGGAGAATAAGGTTGTCTTATTGATTGTTCATCCCTCCCCGACTATACCTTTTCAAATTAAGGGGGAGTTCATCGCCCTCTTAAGTGTGTGTGAGACCGAAACTCTTGAAGGAGTAAGTCTCGGGTGTTACAGGTACTCGTCTATGATATCACAAAGATTAAAGGTTAGAATGTTGGAGTTAGGTAATCTCGGTAATTTCGTATTGCTTGTTTACTACTTCTGGGCTCATACATGTTGGGCCATATAACTGTGCCTTATATGCTTAGTGGGCTGGTGCCCTTACGCTAGACTATCGATGATTGGGCTTTGATAATGGACTTGGCCTGTTGGGCCTATGGTAACAGTAAGGCGGTTGGCCCGAATTATATATATGTTGTCTCTTCGTTATTTCGCCACTTTTCATTTGAGCGCTTTAGAATTCTACTTAGTTTTCTCTCTATTGTTCTTGAGCGATTACTTACTGCGTTGCATTGTTCTTGCTGTTTATCTTACATACTGCTTCTACGCTTATACACTGCCTAGATCTAGTATAGTTTACTGCTTTTCAGCGTTATTCTTACGTTTTTTGCGAGTTTTAATTTTTTCAAAAATCTCCAGCGCTTACAGTTATTGCTTTACGGTCTCTTAGTGTTCTTGAGAATATCCTTGGATTTTCTCAAGTTCTTGGGCTAATAGTTTAAGTTTAAGACAGATCCTTGTCGGTCTGAAAAACTGTAAAACTCGGCTTAAGACGAACACCTTGAATCTGTAGGTTCTTGATTTTCTATGCCTAATAGTTTGAGTTTCAAACAGATCCTCGTAGATATGAGAAACTGTAAAACTCTGGTTAAATAAATTTTTAGTTTTACTTTCTACATTTTACGTTTATGCTTAAATTGCTCGCTTTTAGCCTAATATTTGGCTTCAAGCGTTTACTAAAGATTACCTTCTGTTTTGGGTTGTGACTTTGAGAAAATCTTTGGATTTCTCAAAGATTTGAATCTGTATAAGTGTTTTTAAACCAGATCTGTATAGATATGAGTTTCTGGAAAACCGTTGAACAAGAGTCTTATTGAAGCCTTAAAACATTAAGTATATCTTCGATAATACGTTTAGCTTGTGCGATAATAATTGTCCTTACAGATTCTTTCCACTGTTAAGGCTGTGAAACGTATCATCACAAATTGTTTGTGTGACTAATGTTTGTTTCATAGTTGCAGGTTATCTTTACTGACTTTTTTGTTACTAAGAAGTTCAGTATTTAGACTACAATCTGGGAAACGGTCTAAAGGGAGCAGAAAATTAATGAGCAATTTTCTATCCTTATACTTTAGTTTTAACTTCCTGTGCAGTAGTTGTATTATGTGTTTTAGTTGTGGTTGTATTCTGTGTTTTGAACATTTTGACTAAAATAGTGAATAAATTGCAGGGTATTGGACAGTGGATTGCCGATACGATCGTGTCTTATCTAAGACAACGTGATCGGATACCTATATAAATCTGAGTGTCATTTTTAACGCTTTCAGAACTTAGTTTAATTAATAGGATTAAAAATAACAACAGGAATGACTATATTGTCGAAGAATTGTTCACTACCTAACTTCAACCCAAAGGAGGTAGGATTTTGTGAAGATTGTGTTCTCGGAAAGCAGCGCAAAGTGAAGTTCTCTAAGATCGGAAGAGAACCAAAGAAATCAAAACTTGAACACGTTCACACTGACGTGTGGGGAGAATCACCGGTTGAGTCTTTAGGAGGCTCAAAATATTATGTCACCTTTATTGATGATGCAACCAGGATGTTATGGGTATACTTCTTGAAACAAAAATCTGACGTGTTTGACTTCTTCAAGCAATGGAAGGTGGAGGTTCAGAATGAGACAGGTACAAAACTCAAGTGTCTCAAATCAGATAATGGTGGAGAATATGATGGAAATGAATTCAAGATGTTCTGCGCTAATCAATGGATTAAGCTAGACCGCACAGTTCCGAATAGGCCTCGTCAAAATGGTGTTGCTGAAAGAGTGAACCGCACATTGAATGAGCGAGCATGAGCTCTGCAGCTTCATGCTGGATTGCCCAAGGCCTTCTTGGCAGATGCAATTAACACTGTGGCATATCTGATCAATCGAAGCCCATCAGTCCCAATTGACTTCGAATTGCCAGAAGAACGGTGGACTGGGAAGAAAGTATCGTTTTCTCACTTGAAGGTGTTTGGATGTGTCTCGTATATTCATGTTGATCTTGAAAAACGAGACAAGTTGGAAGCTAAGGCTTTACGAGGAATCTTCATTGGTTATGGATCTAACTACTTCGTATACCAATTTTTGATAGAAGGAAAGAAAGTAATTAGATCGGGTGATGCTACATTCAATGAAGATCAATTATTCAAATATATTAAGCTTGGATCAAAGCTCAATGAAGTGAGAGAATTTGAGGTAACTAAATCACAACCTAGGGTTGAGGTTGAAGAGCATGATGTAGAATTTCCCGAGACATCATCTGAGGAGGAGGTTGAGACTCATGATGAAACTCAGTCAAAGCCATCGACGCCAGAATTGAGAAGATCTAGTCGAGTACAATGAGTACCAAGTTTCTACTCACCTTCTATGTATTATACACTTTTGACTGATGTCGGAGAGCCAGAGGATTTTTGCGAGGCTATTGAACCTGGAGAGCAGGTCAAGTGGGAGGAAGCAATGAATGATGAGATGAAATCATTGAAAAAGAACAAAACTTGAGTTTTGTTGGAGCTTCCAAAAGGAAAGAAGGCGTTACTAAACAAGTGGGTCTATCGAATCAAGGAAGAGGCTGATGGTTCAAAGAGATACAAGGCAAGACTTGTCGTCAAAGGGTTCTTGCAAAATATAGGTATTGATTACTCGGAGGTTTTTTAACCGGTGGTAAAAATGACGACAATCCGAGTAGTGTTTAGCATAGTAGCAGATGAGGATTTACACTATGAACAAATGGATGTAAAGACGGCATTTCTCCATGGTGATCTGGAGGAGGAGATTTACATGAAACAACCAGAAGGGTTTGAATTTCAAGGAAAGGAAGACTATGTCTGCAAATTGAAAAATAGCTTGTATGGTCTAAAACAAGCTCCAAGACAATGGTATAAGAAGTTCGATGAATTCATGGGGAATCATAGTTTCACGAGATGTGAAACTGACACATGTTGCTACATCAGGCGAAGTCATGACACACATATATTGTTGATGTTGTATGTGCACGACATGCTCATTGTTGGATCGTGCATGAAAGCAATCAATCGTTTGAAGGAAGAGTTATCAGAGGCATTCGAGATGAAAGACTTGGGTCCTGCAAAGAAAATTCTTGGAATGCAAATCACTTGAAATCGAAAGGATGGGGTTCTCTCGTTATCACAACAAAAGTATATCGAGAAAGTAGTCGATCGATTTCAAGTGGGGGAGGTGAAAACTCAGAGTTTACCTTTAGGAGCACAAATAAAACTCTCAAAAGGTACAACAACCTGAGATGATTAAGGAGATCGAACACAAGGCTCAAGTCTCTTACGCTTCTGCAGTAGGGAGCTTGATGTATGTAATGGTGTGCTCAAGACCAGATATTGCTTACGCTGTGGGAGTTGTAAGCAAGTTCATGTCAAACCCGGGCAAGGTGCATTGGGAATTAGTTAAGTCACTCATTCGATACTTGAAAGGAACATCGAACATGAAGTTGTGCTTCAAGAAAGGAGATATTGAGCTCGCGGGATACACTGATGCTGATCTTGGCGTGATCTCGATACTCGAAAGAGTACCTC
Organism: Utricularia reniformis; assembly: GCA_009725065.1. Lineage (NCBI taxonomy): Eukaryota > Viridiplantae > Streptophyta > Magnoliopsida > Lamiales > Lentibulariaceae > Utricularia > Utricularia reniformis. Next base: position 138,690 of record RWGZ01001220.1, on the reverse strand, counting down.
TGGATACATATACATGATGGGAGGTACTACCGTGAGTTGGATGTCTAGATTGCAAAAATGCGTAGCACTCTCAACCACCGAAGTAGAGTATGTGGCAATCTCAGAAGCAACACGGGAGATGTTTTGGCTAAACAACGTCCTAAAGGAGATCAGTAAGGATGAAGGGCGCAGAACTCTCTATAGTGATAGCCAAAGTGGACTCAGTTTGGCTAAGAACCCCTTGTTTCACTCACGAACGAAGCACATAGAGTTGAAGTACCATTATATTCGAGATATGATAAACAAGAAAAATCTCTTGTTATGAAAGGTGCGAGGGACTGAAAATCCAGCAGACATGCTAACCAAGGTGGTCACAACATCAGCTAGAGTTGTGCATAACTCTAGCTGGACTCGCCTAATAGCACAAGAAGTAAGAGCTCTCGAGGGACAGAAGAATGTAAAGAGTCCCCCCCTCGAGAGATCTGGATCGAGGGTCATCATCGATGGCAACATTAGAAGATGTTGCAGTGCTACCCGAGAGTAAGAGCGAATGCAGGTTTAGAGGAAGATGGTATTGACATCAAGTGGGAGATTGTTAGATGAAGTCAATGATCACATGTTTGATAACATGTGGTCAACACCGGCCATACCAACCATGGGTTGGTAAGTAGACTAGTTGTGATTTGGGGAATGTTTATCCTTTCCATTGGCCTGTAAAAGGAGTGCTAATCTCATTTGTTTCTACACACCAACACAATATCTATTCCTTTCTTCTCCCATTGTATGCATTCTCTTGTGTATATTCAATAGTAAGTATACATTGGTAGCCGGGGTTTTATCCGGTACCGAAGTTTTCTCGAATTATCGGTCTGATTCTGGGTTTAATTTCCTAACACTTATTATCGTTATTGAAGCCCAACATGCTAATACCTTTGGTATTCAACTGCAAGTAAACTTATTCAGTTGCAAATATATTTCTTGCCATGATTGAACATAAGAAAGGAGGATCCCTTATATATGCACTTCTATTATTAGCACCGACACCGTGGACTCCAGAGTCCCAAGTATTTTGCTCATTTTTTCATCACAATTTCAGACAAGTTACTAATGATAGTCTATAATTCGTGTCCGATGTTGAGAGGTTATTGAAGCATGGCTAGTTTGGTAAGTTGATTAGTACGATGGAAGGAACGCCCGAGACCGAGGCTGGAGGAGTTGATTTGAAATCCAACCCACGAAACAAGTGACACTCCTCGTGATTGATTTAACATGACCTGAGGTAAGACGTCATGTGTATGGAGGAGCTTACTCAATATGTACTCAATATGTTTGGGATTATAGAATGCGTGAAAGAGCGAGTTTAATAATGTGAGTTTTCTAGTTTTGAGGTCGTGAAACTATTAATATTCTTTATGGACACCCATTAAGAAGCTTTATAGCTATCGTGCATGTTCCATACATTATATCGATTACTTTGGTGGTTTAAGGTTCAAGGTTCAAGGTTCAAGGTTCTGAGGCAGGGAAGTTTATAGCAACTTGTTAATTATTTATTGGTACATAGATCGTACATGTCATAAATATGGAATTTAATATCCTAATATTCAAATTGAGGAGTTAAAGAGTACGCACTTCGGGAACTCATACGACACTGAGAAGTTATTATGGTAATAGAAGAAGCCAGTGTAGAAGACAAAACACTGGTGAATGAACAAGTATTTATGGTGATAGAAGGAGAAACTACAAATATAAATAGTGAAGAAGTGGTTAAAATGACAATATATTCATCAACGAATAACTAAGCAACACTTGAAGTTATCGTAGGATCACAAAATGGAATTCCGGCGTGGAGCTGTGTTATTGAAAGATCTGTGGGGCATATATTTATGTGGCGGCATACATATTCAGTAATCAAGGCTTCCTGATTGGTTATACGATTTGTGCGGGTCTTTTATCTATCATTCAAGAGTATTCGAGCATGTCATGAAGTAATATGATCACCGTGGTTTCCTTGTTATTTGAGAAGTCAAACATGTCTTGATCGACAATTATTTTATGTTCGGATCATGTGGGTCTGTGGTAATGAAATCCCTCAGAATTATAGTTGAAAATTTGGAATTAAAGAACATTGTTAAGCTTGAATGGATGAAATTAAATCTCAATCCGATGGTCAAATTATTGATGACAATGCGCATAACGTGAAGGCGACAAACATCTAATTATTTTTCCTAATCATATGAAATGGTATTCGTTTGGATTATTCTTAATCTATCATGAAGGGTTCATCTGTTCGATTTACTTCACTATCCATATTGGTTTTCGTCTGGAATAATATTCATGAGGACTTCCAGCAATTGGTTATTAGTTGTAGCATCACCGTATCTGCTGTTGGTGATTAATTGATCTTTCCAAATACCTTTATGGAGCTATCTACCAATGTTACCTTTTTGAGTCATCTAACGAGATCCCGAGAATTATAGTTGTTTGGTATTCAGAAGTATCAACCATTATAAAACTACGCCTATTGGAGTTCACGAAAGAGATGTCCATTTGTGTTATTTTATTGATCGCTCGAAATGATATTCGTCCGGAAATATATGATTATTGCGCATGTTTTCTTAATTTATCTATGACATTATCGAGCTGACGAGTATTTTGATCATATATGCTTTCTAGCTGATGTCTTGGCATATAACTAATAAGCAACATATTAAGTAAGTCTTGTTTAACAACAGTTGTGTTGCTCCCGAATGATCTATTATTCTCCCAGTCACATTGGGATATCAAGAAATATCAAGGAATTTATTAACGAAATTCGTAATGGTGGATCTTCCTACCCTCCTTTATAATTTTGCCCTTGGAGAAGGTGCCTTGAATGTATTCGGAGCCATCGTATCTTTGCCTCATTTGATTATGAAATTTCCTACCACATCAGAATAAAAAAATATGAAATGAAATCATGTGTCGGCAAGATATTTTCCTAGTATTATGTTACGTAGCGGTGTGAATGTGTCTAATGCGAAAAAATACGTTTATATGGTGGAATTCTAATTAGAAGGAACAAGTTGATTAAGATGATGTGATTTTGTGTTAGAAGGATAAGGAAAATGATATAAAGATGAAACATCTCGTATTAAGATAGTTTTAAAGAGTGAAAAGGAATTCCTTGAAAGAAACAGATATTCTCATGTGAAAATGAAAAGATAATTGATGAAGATGTGGAAATTTTGATGCAAGCAGGACTCGTCGAGCCAGTGAAATACGCATAATGAGCCACAGAACTATTGGTGATCCCAAAGTTAAACGATAGCTAGAGAGTTTGCATTGATTTCATTAATTGAGTTAAGCATGATCGTAGAATTCATATCTATTTACATTGACATATTGGTTCATTCGGCCGTTTTAAAGTTTCCCATTATGCCTTTTGGTTCGAAGAAAGAAGGCGCCATTTACCAACAATCGTTGAAATTAATATTTAATTGTATGATAAGAAGAATGTGTGGAAGTCAATAGTGATGGAATACAGATAAAGACCGGTATAGAAGCAATCATGTCCAATATTCTAGCAAATGATTCAATATTCTAGAGGTGTGGTCTATTTGAAAGCTAAAAATTTCCTTGGTCATATGATGTTTGTGGAACAAAAGTTGATAAGTTATCAATCAAGGAAAATTTGATATTCCTTCTTGCATTGCGAAAAGGTAAAATTTTCAAAATTGAATGATTAGAGTCTATTGGTTTTTGAAAGTTGAAAGCATTATATGAGTATGTAGTCACGAGATTATGCCCCAGAGTCGCGAGTTTTCGTCACCTGGCCCCCGACTCACGAGTTTTTGTCATATGTACCCTGCACTCGCGAGTTTTCGTTCCACTCGCGAGTTTTTGCATGTTGAAGTCGCGAATTTTTGTGGCTCTCGCGAGATTATGACACAAAGTCGCGACTTATTCCTCCTCGGGTCGACGGAGTGGATTTGATCGTTTTTCGTACCGTTTTCATTCGGACTATCATCATCTCTTGTTTGTACTTGTATCATTTGATTATCATAGTGAAAACCAAGATAGAGCTTCACTCTCTCGAGGACGTAAGCTCACACATTGTGGGCCCAACCTCGTATATCGCTCGTGTCCCTACAATAATTGATCTCAAAATTGTATAAGAAATTGACTAATCATAAACAAAATACCTAAAATATTTTTAGACTATATCAGTATTCGACTGATGAATGAAGTTGGAGAAATTGATGTGATTATAATACTTAGGCAAGAGATCCCTCGCGAACTCAGAAGCATTCTGTTAACTTTGAGACACGGTATGAAACTGAAAGAACACAATATTCTGTCTTATTTCTCTATGATGAAATGTCTATCTATTTAACAAAGTGAAGACTTTAAATTAAGGAATACAATAATGTGTGTCCATGATTTGTGATCTTGATTGTGGATCTTTGATGCTTCTTCAACACCTTCCTATAACTTGTCAATTTTGGATGGAAACTTCTCAAATTGGATGTTGAAATTTGGAAGGAACGTTGACCATTCCTTCCTTGCTTCTTCACCCCCTCAAGTCGGAGAATGGAGGTTATGAATGCAGGACCTGCCTAAGAGTTGCGTGAATTGACCTTTGCCAAGACTCTTCGTCATCATATCTACTAACTGATGTTTTATTGGCATGTGTCAATGAAACCTCATGTCGAGAAACAAGGTTGCAAATGAAATGACAGTCTATCTCGATGTGTTTGAAACACCGGATTAGTGGCTATATGTACAGCAGATTGGCTATCACTAAGAATTGACATGAGCGATGCATGATCGACGTCTAAATGATTAAGTATTTGTTTAATTCATATTAACTCACATCCAACGGCAGCACAATGGCTCGATATTCAGCTTCACCTGATGAGCGAGAAACTGTTTGTTGTTTCTTAGTCTTCCACGAAACTTGCGACCACAAAGAAAAACAAAATATCATGTAAGAGATTTTCGTGTTAGAAGACAGCTTGCCCAATTCGAATCATAAAAACCATCTAATTGAAGATCTGAATCTTTGGCAAGAGCAAGCCTTGGCCAGGGGCACCCTTTAAATAACGTACTACAAGCAAAGCTGAATTCCAATGATCAATTTTTGGTTTTTGTATAACCTAGGCCAAAGTGTGTACCCGAATAACTAAGTTTCGGTCGAGTAAACGTCAAGTATATTTGTCGTCCCACTAGTCGCCTATACTTTTCCGAGTAATAAAAATCCTTACTCATTGATTTTGCCAATCCATGATGCTGCTCAAGAGGCATAGATGCGGGCTTGCACCCTAGCAAACCTGTTTCCGAGATAATGTCAAGAGCATATTTGCGCTAATTAAAAAATAATCCCCCTAGGACGCGTGCAACTTCAACACCGAGAAAGTACTTAAGTAAGCCAAAATCCTTCATCTGAAAGCGTCTGCTGAACTCTCTCTTGAATGATACCACCGCAACGTTTTTATTACTGACTATCAAGATATCTTCTACATCAACTAGAACTTGTAATTCGATGTCAACTTTCGTCGACGCAAACAATGAATAGTCATACAAAGATTGAGTAAAACCACATTCAGTCAAGTTTTCAGACATCTTTGAGAACCAACATCCTGGTGCTTGTTTAAGTCCATACAAAGACTTCTTCAATCTACATACCTGATTGTTGCTCACCGAGAAACCTAGAGTAAGTCTCATTGTAGACTTCTTCATTTAAGTCACCATGAAGAAAAGCATTGTTAACGTCCATATGATGAATTTCCCATATTTTATGAGCGGCAACATCAAGTAGAGTCCATCAGTAGTCATTTTTGCGACTGGTGCAAAAGTTTTTTTATATCAATGCCTTCTTTATGTGTATTTCCCAAAATCACCAAGTGCACCATATAGCGTTAGATTGATTCATCACTTTTCCGTTTGATCTTATAAACTCATTTGCATCCTAAGGCACATTTTCCGATAGGCAAAGATTGCAAAGTCCAAGTCTGATTACGCTCAAGTGTGTCAATTTCAGCTCGCATGGCTTCTCGCCATTTGGAGTCCTTCACAGCGTGAGAGTATCGATTGGGTTCCATGCTTTGCAAAGATACTGCAGAAACAAATGCTTTGTACTGTGGAGTGAAATGATCATATGATAAATATGCATCAATAGGCTAATGACACGTACATGAGGACTAATTTTTGCAAGCTGGGTTCTCAAGATCGATGGGGTCACTATGTTTGGCTTCAATGTGTCCGCAAATGAAATCGGCTAATTTTTTCGGAGCTCTTTTTACACTCTTTCCTTGGCCAAATTGTGTGTTTTCAATGAATGGTGGTGAACTCGTGATACTTGGGGCTTGAGACACACTCCCTGAATTTTCATGTGAGGTCGAGATAACTTCTTGATCAGGCTCGCCACTTTGATATTCGTCTACAACGGTGGTATCATTGTTCTCAAATGGAATGGCTGCTTCGAAGGTATCTTGTACCTCTGTCGGTGGACTCATTGGTAAGAGTCTATTCTCAGAGATGTCGTAAGGATTGAGATCATTTCGAGAATCAATCTATCTAGTGTGTATGATCTCACACTCGTCTCATAAATCGATTAGTGCAAGATCACAAGTATTTACTCAAGAAAGATATAGAGAATTGATGTCATCATGAATAATTAAACATGATCTTCCCTTTAATTTTGTAGAATATGAGGACATACGAGATATTCACAAATATCAATAACCATAAGTGAAATCTATTAGTCGAAATACAGCTATAAATGATGTTATGACTATGTTCAAGAATGAAAGTTCCAAACTTTTTAATGTACTAAAATTATGTCATGAAAGAATTTTTTTGTGATGATTATTTGGCTTTAACTACACATTATATTGATTCTAATTGGAAAATGCATAAACGAATTATCAACTATGCTTATATGCCTCCACCTCACACGGGATATTGTTTATCTGAGAAGGTATATAGTTTGCTTGCTAATTGGAGAATTGAAAAGAAAGTGTTTACAATGACTCTAGACAATGCCTCTGCAAATGATTTGTTAATTGGAGAATTAAGAACTAAGTTAATTATTGGGAGAAACACTATGGTTAGCAATGGTCAGTTTCTGCATATTCGTTGTTGTGCTTATATTATTAATTTGATTGTTCAAGAAGGTTTGAAAGGTATTGATTGTTGTGTTAATAAAATTCGTAAATGTGTTAAGTATGTTAAAAGTTCTAGAGTTAGAAAGAAGAGATTTGCATAATGTGTTTCAATGTTTGATCTTGATTCAAAACGTACTTTGAGACAAGATGTGCCTACTAGGTGAAATTCCACATATTTGATGTTGTCATGTGCCTTATATTTCCGCACCGCCTTTGAACATTCGAGAATACTTGATGCAAATTTCACAGAATGCCTTGAACCCGATGAATGGGAAAGAGTGGCAAAAATATGTGAATTTCTTAAACTTTTTTACGAAATCGCAAATAAGTTTTCTGCATCAAAGTCTCCAACATCCCATTTGTTTTTTCCTTTGGTTTTTAAGATTCGATTAACATTAATACAAGAAATGAACAGTGAAGATGACTTCATGAAGAAAATGGCCAAACAAATGTATTCAACGTTTGATAAATATTGGAAAGATTGTCACACTATTTTCGGTATTGTTGTGGTCAGTGTTCTAATCTCGGATGAAATTTCGTCCGAGATGACCGAAATTTCGTTTCTACCGATGTTCACCGAGATGACTGAAATTCCGATATATTACCGGTATATCGACGGTATACCGGTGTATCAGCCAAGACCGGTACAAGACCGGTAAGCCGGTATTCAAACATTGGTTGTGGTATTTGATCCAAGATACAAGTTTCAATTTATTGAATGGTGTTATTTAAGATTTCATGGAGAGGGTTCGGAGCCTATAATAATACTACAAAAACTTCATTCAATTTATGAAGAATATGCCACAACTTAAGATCGCTCTAAAGGTTTAGTAAGTGGTAATACACTATCTCAAAGTGAATACCCAACGAATTTTGGTTCTAAACACTCTAATATATTTGAGGTAAATTCTAAATATTCATTTTTATTTTATAATTTATTAATCATGTATTGTTCTGACTTTTTTTCTTATATTCAAGAATTTGATTCTTATGATGCCAATGAATCTAATAGAGTGAATAGAAAACTGATCTTGAGCTATATGTAGATGAGCCAAGAGTAGATAGATCCACTGATATTGATTTGTTGAATTTCTGAAAAACTTATGAAATCAGGTATCCAAAACTTGTTTACATGGCAAGGGATATATTATCTATTCCAGTTTCTATAGCTGTCTCAGAGTCTGCTTTTAGTATGGGAGGAAGAATAGTAGATGAATATCATAGTACAATGAACTCAAGTGCTCTTGAAACTTTAGTTTGTTGTAAAGATTGGTTGTATTCTTCATGTATTAAATATTTATAAATATTAATTATTATGTATATTAATTATTTGATTTCATTTCAAATTTCAAACTTTTCAATCTTTATATATTTTTTACACAGATTCGGCTAAGAAGGAGGATGATTTTATTAGAGTGAATTTTGCTACTGATAACATTATAGAGTAAAAGAGTAAAATATTGTGATCAACGAATAGCGTTTTCTAAATTTTTATTAAAATTTTATTGTGACATACATTATTATAACAACTTGATAATTGCACTTATTTATTTTGCAACTTGATATACAATCCGATCTAGTAATATTGATTAAATTTTGTAATTACGTACAATATCTTTATTGTTCATTTTTGTTTGTTTAATATTTATAATATTATCAATTTATAATTTTTTAATAATATTAGTATGTTTCGAAAAAAATTCTTAATTGCTCAATTTTCTTACGTATGACTAAATTATTTCTGGTGAATTTCAGATCATTTGGATGGATTCGGATTTTAAAGAATCCATTGGATTGGATTCGGATTTGACAAAAAAATATTTTTGGATTTCGGATCGCATTAGGTTTCATTTTATTTTTTTGGATTGGATTCCGATTTGATTAAATCCAATCCATTGACACCCCTAGTTTCAGTTTCGTTTTTCCATTCAATTAGTTGTTTCTCTAAAATGTGACTTATATGCGCATATTATATCTAGTGATCTACTCACAAATTGGACACCCTAATAGGAATGTGGCATTTTTATAGATTGTTTCTCATTTTTAGTGGTAGACTTATAAGGATACGTTGTTAGTCATGGAGGTCATGTGATAGTCGAATGTCAGGTCCGCATGTATGACTATCCGTTGAGATCAAATAAACTAAATCCGGAAGAATAAGTTTAATCGGTCGGCATTGTTGGGAATGTGTGCAAAATCAAATAGGATTACGAATCAGTTATGGAAAACAATGCAGGTAAATCAAAATTTGAAATACAAACAAAGAAGACACACAAATTTTATTTTGGAAAACACAATGCGGGTGAGAAATCTACTATTAGTCGAATTACAACTAAGTTCTCTTTGAAGAACTATAAATAATGAAATTCAGAATACAAGTTATGAAATACATGACATATATTTATAGAAGTTTGTGTCATAATTAGGAAACATATAAAAAGTTCACAATATTCAACTGATTCTCTTACCAAATATTCTAGAAGATCTTCAAGAAATCTCCACAATAACTATTCAAGCCAATCATCAAGCGATCTCCAAAATCATTAGTATTTATTCCATGATGTTTGGTCACCAATACCAATCGGACTCATCAACGTCAATTGTTCATCAACATCGATATTCACATTCAATAATCTCATACTTTGAGGTCGGTAATGTATCTTTCACATAGTTACGATTCATACATGTGTACATCTCAAATCATCAAGCAAGTGCCCAATTGACCACGAAGATCTTCATTCACTAGTCATTTGGTAGCCCCTACTAGAGCAACACAATGCTCTATCTTTGTCACAGTGACCTCATTCGTCAACATATCAACCAGATTTTCCGTTACCTTTATCTTCATGAACTCGAGCATCTTCCTCTTTAGTAAGTCTCGGATATAATTATAATTCACATCAATATGCTTCTTCCTCGAAAGAAAGATAATATTTGTTGTAAGACTTATGACAATTTGACTCTCACTATACAAAGTCCATCGTTAGGTTCCCTTACCGATCTTCATCAAGAAATTTTGGAGCCACACAATCCCCCTACAACAAATGCCACACGAAGTATCCCGGGTAAAATGAAATATCACGAGAACCCGGAAAAACACCAAAGATCATAATTGTACGACCAGAACATCGCGATTTTGGCCAAGTGACAGAATGTCACGAATATGGAAAGTAGTACAGAAAATCGCAAATTAGACAAAACAGCGTTAGTGCGGAACTCAAAACAGACGATATGACAAAACGTCATGATTATAGAGCCAAATCAGACGATAAGAGAGAACAACGCGAGTTGCACAATAAAACCTACCTAAGTTAAAACAAAATTTCGTGAAATTCTACCTAGTGATTATGCCTAAAATATTTTGACCCTTTTAATAATTTTGGGCCAAGTAATATAAGCTCTCATGTCCAAGTCCTCCTCTTTGGGCCCAAGATGTGGGAATTTCTTAGAAAAATTATTTTGGTAAAACTCCTTGTGATGTGTGCGTGATAGGCTTGATACTTGTGAAAATAAGGAAATATAATATTGATTAGTTAAAGATTATAAATTATTATATTACCTAACTATAGGTAATTACTAAGGAAATTACTAGTAATATTTACACTAGTCACCATAGTTTACTTTCGTTTTATGTATATGTATGTATACTCATATTCGATGAAATATAGAAAAAAATTCTCTCAATCTTTCTCTTGTCGGTATTTTTGTTCGTTCTTTGTAACTTCGTACGTCTTCAAATGGTATTGGAGCAAAACTAACTTATTTTTTCGATGTAAATTTTCTTCATATGTTTCTCTTCAATGGCGTAGAATCTCTCTTTTTCTATATCCATTTTGTATAATCGTTTGGATGGTAATAATTATGGAGCATGGGCCCAAGGAATGAGAATTGCATTAGGTGGACATGAATTTTTAGGTCACGTAGATGGGATCGAACCGGCACAAGTGTTGCCGCCAAAACATAATGTAGATAAGGGAGACGAAATCACTACATTATGCTAAATCCTTGGAAAATTTACGGTAATGGCAGCGAAAAGACTTCCTAGTCAAGAATTTGCTTCTGAATTCTATGACAAGAGAGATCTCAGAGGCGCTGGTTTATGCCTCAAATGCGCAACAACTATAGAATGAAGTGGAACGACGAAACGACCATCATGTGGAGCCGCAAATCTTCCATCTTTGAAGCCAACTTTTAACTACAACTCAAGCGCGGATTCTGTTTTAATATTTTATGGAAAGTTAAAGGGGTTGTGGGATCAACTCAACGCCTTTAATCCACTACCAGAAATTTGTGGTGATCGGGAAAAAGCATTGTGACCGCGAAGACTCCGATCGATTACAACATTTTCTATTGAGACTTAATGAGTCTTATGGGGCTCTTTGTGATCAAATTACCGGAATGCGTCCACCGCCTATGTCGGAAGATGCCTATCGTATTGTATTGTCAGGAAAAAGAAGGGAATTTATTACAGTCACAACACTATCGGAAAACACCGCATCAGTTCTTGTTGCTGGGACAATCCAACCTCCTTCTTAGTCTTATCATGGTAATTCTGGAAAGAAAAACTCTCACATAATTTGTTCGTATTGTCATAAAATAGGTCTACTGAGAGAAAAATGTTATAAGTTAAACGGATATCCAAATAGTTCTCAGAAAAATGTTAATCATTTTGCTGTCAATGTTGCACTATGGGGAACGTCATTGGTGTCAAGTTCAGCAACCCCAAGGACATTTGAATTTTGTGAAGAAATGGGAATTTTATAACCTACATGTGGTATCTTTATCAAACAAAATTTACCACTAAAGAACCATTGGCAAAACATATTGAGAATATTAAAGAAGATCACTTTGCATTTATGAACACTATAAATACTTCTATTTTGAATTCAGATTGAATCTTAGATATTGGTGCCACATCTCACATGTGTTCATCACGTATGTCTCTTGGAAATCCGAGAAAAACATACTCGACCCTACGAGTATTCCTCCCAAACAGCGATAAACTCACAGTTGAATGTTTTGGAATCTTTGCTTTAAAACCATGCTTAACGTTGAATGATGTTCTATATGTACCAAATTTGAGTTTTAATTTGCTATCTGTTTATCTTCTTGTGAAAAATATAATTTGAGAGCAATTTTTTATGTCGATTGGTGTGTCTTAAGGACCGGAAAAGTAATGTGATTGTTGCTACGTGGTATATACATGATGGGTTGTACTAATTATCTAAAGAAGTCTCCAAATTATAAATGGAGGAATCACAATGAAGTTCTTCAGATAATAGTTTTAAGACACATATTTTACATTCTTGTACGTCTGATACTTTGGACAAGTAGCATTTACGTTTTGGTCATGCCTCATATTATGTTTTAAATAAAACCTCATTTTTTGGGAAATCATCATGACTCTTTTTGTCATACTTGTCATATCGAAAACAACATCGTTTTCGTTTTCACTGAATACGACGATGAGCATCTTGTTTCTTTGACTTAATCCACATTCATGTAGGGGAAAATATAGTCCACCCACAAGAACATGGGCAGATTACTTTTTGACAGTAGTAGATACTGGCTTTTTGGGTCTAGTATACATGGGCAAATCACTTGATAACTGATAAGAGACAAGTAGTGAGTATGTTGAGAGCTTTCTTTGCAATGGTGCATATTCAATTTGGGGTTCACGTTCAAAAAGTGAAATATGACAATGTATTAGAGTTTTTTAATGAACAATGCTCAAGTTTATTTTCCGAGAGAGGTATCATTCATTCACGGACATGTGTTCGAACTCCACAAAAAAATGGGAGGGTTGAAAGAAAACATCGGCATCTATCAGAACTTGCTCGATCAATGATGTTTCATGCAAGCTTGCCACCGGATTTCTGGGATGATGCAATATTAGGAGTTGCTTATTTACTTAATAAGTTACCATCTTCAGTATTCGATTGTACAACACCACATGAGTTGCTCTTTTATGAATTACCAAATTATGAAATTTTACAGGTTTTTGGTTGCTTAGCATATGCAACAGATACAACTCAACATAAGGATAAGTCTGCGCCCAGGGTTACTCGAGCGATGTTAATTGGATATACGCTTACTCTACATAATTACTATCTCTTTGACTTCGACACAAAGAAAACATGTCTCATGAGATGTTATATTTCATGAAAATGTGTTTCCTTTTGCTAATGTTTCTGGTTGTTCTTCGAGAACACAATTTCACATCTTTCTTCATGCAGAACTAAAATTGCATGTGTTAAGCTTCCTTTAGAGCATCATGATTTGGGTACCATTACTCCCATAAGTCCATATATTGGAAACATTGAGTCACCAACACCATATTCACATGATAACAAACTTCTTTATGAAGATACTTTGAAGCCAGAGCAGCCTACACAATATGTGAATTTTTCTGGTCGCCCACAACGTATGTTAGGAATGGAGGTCGGGTGATAGTCTAAGGACTTGAAAGGCGTGGAAGATCGGCCGGAAGAAACCTAACATGAAGCAGTGATGTTGATCGGCTTGATCAGTCCCGTCGACCGATCAAGGATACCGATCAGACGATTGTGATGAGTATATTTGATCGTGGTCGGATTAGACTTGGATCGGGATTCAAGAGTATCGAATGGGAAATATCTTTCCTCAATTGACCCATGAAATATATGGAATAAGATATTGAGATATATCTTGTTGGTTGCATATATGGATGAAGATATTGAGATATATTTTTCTTGTTGGTTGCATATATGGAAGATGATATTAAGATATATCATGTTTGTTGCATATATGGAATAAGATATTGAGATTTATATTTTTGGTTACATTTATATAGAATAAGAAATGAAAATATATTTTGCTGGTGATATATATAGAAGAAAATATATTCTACTAGTGATATATATAGAAGAAAATATGAAAATATATTCTACTAGTGATATATATGGAAGAAGATATGCAAATATATCTTGTTAACTATATATGTGCTACTAATAATCAATCGAAGAAAACTTATGTGCATCAGGCTTTCTTGGTGAACATCGACAAGTAATGTGAACCCACCTCATACGTTGAAGCTGCAACGGACCATATGTGGGTCACTGCAATGGAGAAATGGGATGCGCTTCGATAAAATGAAACCTGGGAATTCGTGGAGTTGCCACCTAGGAAGAAGGTTGTTGGATGTCGTTGGATGTTAAAAATAAAATTAAATCCAAATGGAAATGTTAACACGTATAAGACCCGCTTGGTAGCACAAGGGTTCAGCCATATAGAAGGAGTAGATTACGAAGAAGTATTCTCATCGGTTGCAAAAATCACTACAGTTCTTGTATTCCTATATGTTGTAGGTGTTGGCCTATTTATCATCTTGATTTTAATAATGAATTTCTTCATGACATTTTGGATGAGGAAGTATATATGTGAGTATCATTGGATGCCCAACTCTTGGCCATGGAAAAAGTTTTTAGTTTGATTAAATCACTAGAAGGGCATAAACAAACCTCCCGTCAATGGAAAAAGTGTATATGTGAGTACCACTATTGCTCTCTGATTTTTTAGTTTTACTACATCCATCTATGATCCGTTTCTTTTTGTCGCGTAGTCTAGTCAAAACCTTACATTTCTATTGGGGTATGTCAATGACATCATTATCACTAGGTGTGATCCAAGTGAGATTACAAAGCTTACTCGTTTTCTTGATGAAAAATTCACGATTAAAGCTTTCGGGGAGACTCGTTACTTCCTTGGCGTAGAAATTTTTTGCAACATTGAAGGCATCTTTATCAACCAACGGAAATTCATTTTGGATATTATTCGAGACGTTGGACTCACAGAAGCACAAGCCACCATTACTCCCCTCCATGTAGGACTCAAATTATTTGATTATGATTAACCTCTACTACCTGATCCTGGACGTTATCGTCGACTGATTGTACGGATCTTGTATTTGAGATATACACGACCTAAAGCTGCATATGCAACACTTGAGTCAATTTATGCAATCTCCAAGACGCTCACATTGGGAAGCTGGACTACAGGTGGTTCGTTATTTACGTGGTTCTGATTCTAAAGGACTTCATTATAATTCAACTCCTTCATCTTCTCTTTTGGCATATTTTGAGGCAAATTGGGCATCATGCCCAAACACATGGCACTCGTCCAGATTTTTTGTATAATATGGAGGACAACTCATCTCATGGTAATCAAAGAAGCAAACCTTCGTCTCTAGATCATCCGCAGAGGCGGAATATCACAGCATGGCAGCAGCAACATCAGAGTTACAATGGTTGGTGAATTTATTGAGTGATAAACGTCAAGCGTTCCCATCGACCATTCCTTTGATGTGTGACACCAAGGTTACAATCCACATCACTAGAAATTCAGTTTTTCATGAATGAACAAAGCATCTAGACATTGACTGTCATGTTGTTCTATAGAAGTTTTCTGTTGGTTCTCTTGCCACGACATGTTCTATCAAAGGCATAACTAGCAAACATCTTCACCAAAGCATTACCAAGACCTCAATTTAATGTATCACAACAACAACTCCAGCTTACACATTGTGGTGAAAAAGATAACAGTGTATCCGAATCACACCTTGGAGAGGGGCGTGTGAAGATAATGAAATATTATATTCCTTATATAAAGATTATCAATTATTATATTAACTAATTATAGGTATTTAGTATCGAAATTACTAGTAATATTTAGAGTAGTTACCATAGTTTACTCTCGTTTTAGGTATATATATGTATACTCATATTCGATGAAATATAGAGGGATAATCTCTAAATCTTTCACTTGTTGGTATTTTTGTTCGTTCTTCGTAACTTCGCACATCTTCACAATATTGATACTTATAGAAATATTCAACCGATCAATATCAGACCTGCTGATATCAATTGCCGACTGTCGATCCATGCATTAATAGCGAGGTGATTTTGATAGACTTGATTACTCTTGTTGACTGATCAAGAATACCGATTACTTGATATTGATGGGTCTCATACCCCCTAAACTAATATGACTTGCTATATCTCTACTAGTATAAGACCTAATGCATCATACTTAAAAAATTAAAATAATTTACTTTAAACTTTTTGTTTTAATTTAATTTATTTTATCTAATTTGAGTAGCATAAAAGTCTAAATAATCATCTCTTACATATATCCAAAAAAAACATATACATTATATGTACTATTTTACTATATTAGAACACCCTACCTATATACAAGTGTAACAAAAGACATAAACATAACAACATAGACATAAGTAAAATGGACCGGACCTACCTATTTTAATTTGACTTCACTTGTTCTTCCTTGTCTTGTATAGATTTTTAGTGGTCATTAGTTTGAACAAGCTTAAAAATATGCAATGAAACAAGCAAATGCATATAATATAAATAAACACATAGGAACTTCACTCTTATATATAATGTTGTCGAAATTTTGAGCCTGGTGACTTGAATGAAGTCTTGGCATAGGCATCACCAAAGGCCATGATAACTGAATCTGAAAATGCAATCTCTCAATTCTAATATGAAGGTGCCACCCTATATCACAAAACCAAAAGATACCATCATATCTAATTGAGATATCATTCTTCTATCTTTGGCTTTATCCATATTCATGGTGCCGCAAGCTAGTTGTTTTGTGGTTAATTCCATGGTAGAACCGTATTGCCAGGAGTGTGCGTCCACCCTTCTTAAAGTTTCAAATACACAATACAATTAATTCACAAAAAATAAAAAAAAACAGTTTCTGATTTTTCTGTGCAGTTCAACAATCCCTTACATCAGATCTCGTTTGAGGGGCCAACTGCTGTTCAAAATTCATGAAACAATACTCATTTGAAAGCTAACACATATGGCTACAACATACAAAAGAATTATTTCATTTGGACAACCCAAACGCTCCAGTTTATTCATGGAACACAAGACTTATGCACTACCCTGAGTGCAGAAGCAGTTTTGACAGGTTTTGGAAAACAAATATATATCGAAATCTTCTGAACACTTATAATCCATGTTTTCATATCGGCTGGTATGGAGACAACCAGGCGGCACCGGTATTTCGACCGGTACTGCCCGATACCGGATTTTCGGATCGGAACCCGGAATTTTTCCAGGCCGACAGGGAAAAAAAAATTATTCTGATATACGGGTCCGAACCGGTATGAAAACATTGCTTATAATACTCAAGCATATTTTAAGTGAAAAGTAGACAAAAAATGGAGAAATAGCATATAAAACTTCACTCTAAAATCGTATCCAAATAGCAACAGAAAATTCATGTTAAACACATAAGAGCGCTTAAGCACATAAAATGCTAAATTTGTTTCCTACTTGCCCAAACTCAATCATGCCACTTACCTTTGTTTTTAACCCTCAATTTCCTTATCCAATAAGTGCATATATCTCTTAAATATGTATTTCTGTCGAAAACCAACTCTCTTAAAGCATTTCCTAACCATAAACATAAAAAAATAACAACTACTCATCATATCCTTACTTTCTTTTTTTATCTTTTTGTTATATTGTTCTTGTTTTTCCTTCAGGTTTAGAGTTGGATTACTTAATACTCAAGCGTGGCATCCTTCCATGATGGGGGAACCCTCTTTGGTCCCCGGGCCTTGAAGACAGAGGTCACCATCTCCTGGATCGCCCCGCGAATGGCCTCTGGGTTGGACGAGGACGGAGCCGGTTTATCTCCGATGGTGACCCCTTTTGTGGGGATCGGGGCTGCGGGCCTGCTGACAGTTGACCGCAGCCTTTTGTACTGCTTCGGGGCCTCTTCTTCGGGGCCCCGCTTGCTTGTTGACGCAGAAGCCGATGGTCTCTGCGCCCTATCCCCTAAACTGGACGAGGGGCGGACATCCTCCACCTGAATCGACCCCTGCAGCAATAACCGCACGACGTTAAGATCCAGAGGGGAATTATTCCCGATCCTATACATGGCAGGAAGGCCTAATGATCGTATCCTCTTAGAGATAACCTCGTCCACCTCATCCATGGATCGGGGCTCGGGTACGTGGCTGCTGGAACTCCCGGACGACCTTGATGGCCCGACAGCCACGCGAGGTTTGGACTTTGTGGCCTGCAGATGGGCCTCCTTTTTGGCTTTTGACGCAGCAGCCACAGCAGCTAATCGGTTCGCGGACATGGTGTCNGACAACTCTGTGCCCGCTCCAAGCAGCTCCCCGTTCAAACGGTCCCGATCGGCTCGGACCGCCTCCAAGTCCTTTTGCTTGATCTCAACTTGCCGTTGAGCTAGGGCAAGTTGGCTCTCCAACTCTTCAGTGGCCGAAGAGGCGCTTCGGCTGAGTTGGACGGCAGAGGCCAGATCCAGGGCCCTTCTATGAGATTGCAACAACCGAGAGGGATTAAAACATGTACCCGATCATGAACTTAAGATATAATCAACTTATCACAGCTTGGGATTCCAGATAGGCGGACACCAAGCTGGGGAGGGAGCCATCAATACCGGGCGGGTTTTTCTTTCCCAAAAGCCGGTATTCCTCAAGCGTGGCATCCTTCCATGATGGGGGAACCCTCTTTGGTCCCCGGGCCTTGAAGACAGAGGTCACCATCTCCTGGATCGCCCCGCGAATGGCCTCTGGGTTGGACGAGGACGGAGCCGGTTTATCCCCGATAGTGACCCCTTTTGTGGGGATCGGGGCTGCGGGCCTGCTGACAGTTGACCGCAGCCTTTTGTACTGCTTCGGGGCCTCCTCTTCGGGGCCCCGCTTGCTTGTTGATGCAGAAGCCGATGGTCTCTGCGCCCTATCCCCTAAACTGGACGAGGGGCGGACATCCTCCACCTGAATCGACCCCTGCAGCAATAACCGCACGACGTTAAGATCCAGAGGGGAATTATTCCCGATCCTATACATGGCAGGAAGGCCTAATGATCGTATCCTCTTAGAGATAACCTCGTCCACCTCATCCATGGATCGGGGCTCGGGTATGTGGCTGCTGGAACTCCCGGACGACCTTGATGGCCCGACAGCCACGCGAGGTTTGGACTTTGTGGCCTGCAGATGGGCCTCCTTTTTGGCTTTTGACGCAGCAGCCACAGCAGCTAATCGGTTCGCGGACATGGTGTCAGTAGAATCTGCAAAAAGAAAATAATGAGGATCAGGAAGTATGAATTGGAAAGGGCCAAGTCGTACCCGAGTCTTCTGACTCAGACGAGTCAGAGCTGGAGGAAAAACCCTTCGGGGCAGGGGCCCCTTTCCTTCCTGCTACCCCGATCTCTATTAGCTTCTTCTCCCGAAGGATGTCAATTCTCTTCAGACGCCGTTCGGGAGGAGGAAGCATTGCCAAAGTATCGGCAATATCGGGGTGGGAAGGATTGAACCGGGTTCGGTCAAACTTCCCAATGGTCGGGTGCGTTGTTAGGAAGGTAACTTTCAGCAAGTCCTCCCTCGGGATGTCTATCCAGACATAGCAAGATTCCCATTCATGTAGGGAATCTTCCTTGTCGANTATAAGACCTAATGCATCATTCTTAAAAAATTAAAATAATTTACTTTAAACTTTTTGTTTTAATTTAATTTATTTTATCTAATTTGAGTAGCATAAAAGTCTAAATAATCATCTCTTACATATATCCAAAACAAACATATACATTATATGCACTATTTTACTATATTAGAACACCCTACCTATATACAAGTGTAACAAAAGACATAAACATAACAACATAGACATAAGTAAAATGGACCGGACCTACCTATTTTAATTTGACTTCACTTGTTCTTCCTTGTCTTGTATAGATTTTTAGTGGTCATTAGTTTGAACAAGCTTAAAAATATGCAATGAAACAATCAAATGCATATAATATAAATAAACACATAGGAACTTCACTCTTATATATAATGTTGTCGAAATTTTGAGCCTGGTGACTTGAATGAAGTCTTGGCATAGGCATCACCAAAGGCCATGATAACTGAATCTGAAAATGCAATCTCTCAATTCTAATATGAAGGTGCCACCCTATATCACAAAACCAAAAGATACCATCATATCTAATTGAGATATCATTCTTCTATCTTTGGCTTTATCCATATTCATGGTGCCGCAAGCTAGTTGTTTTGTGGTTAATTCCATGGTAGAACCGTATTGCCAGGAGTGTGCGTCCACCCTTCTTAAAGTTTCAAATACACAATACAATTAATTCACAAAAAATAAAAAAAAACAGTTTCTGATTTTTCTGTGCAGTTCAACAATCCCTTACATCAGATCTCGTTTGAGGGGCCAACTGCTGTTCAAAATTCATGAAACAATACTCATTTGAAAGCTAACACATATGGCTACAACATACAAAAGAAATATTTCATTTGGACAACCCAAACGCTCCAGTTTATTCATGGAACACAAGACTTATGCACTACCCCGAGTGCAGAAGCAGTTTTGACAGGTTTTGGAAAACAAATATATATCGAAATCTTCTGAACACTTATAATCCATGTTTTCATATCAGCCGGTATGGAGACAACCAGGCGGCACCGGTATTTCGACAGGTACTGCCCGATACCGGATTTTTGGATCGGAACCCGGAATTTTTCCAGGCCGACCGGGAAAAAATTGAATATGCTGGGAGAAAATAAAGATGAATTCACTGTTGCCAAAAAGCTCCTACACACAGTTTTGCCTCGGTTTGAACCAAAGGTAAGTGTGTTGGAAAATTCTCCAGATTATAAAAACCTTTCTGTGGCTAAAGTATGCAGTTCATTACAAGCTTTGGAAAACAGACTGTTATCGTGGGATGCCACAGGTTCTGAAATTGCTTTAGTCAGCATAAAAAATGTAGAGTTATCTGCTGAAATGAATCAAGGGGAAAGNATGGCGGCCCAGGCAAGTGAGCCGAACTTGGAGGCCCAGATCAGCAGAGGGCCTATTTATATCGCTTGGCCCGATCGGTCACATTTAGCGATCGGTCCCGAGCCGTGGGGCCCAACTCCCTACATACGCCTAGACCGATCGGTCCATTTCTTGCAGGCGCTACTTCGGGCCATCCTCATGCGAACTTTGCTATTTCTAACATAAGTTTATCTATTATGTAGGAGTTATGGAACGTGGAAGTTTTCATACAAAACACTAATATGAATAAAACACATTATCTCATGTTGAACTTATAGTTTGGATGATAATTCATTATTTTCTTCACTTCCATGTCTCACAAATATGTTACTGTGCTGAATTAAGTCTTTAATGAGAATGATATCTCAATACATTCCAATCAAAACTTACTTAATTCCAACAACTTACAACTTATTATCAAATTCACATAAATTCATGTTGTTGTTGTAAATTGTTCCTGCTCATTTCTCATAGGTATCACAATGAGTCTATTTGATAGTAGTCGAATTATACACGTTCGGGATTTAAGATCGTTGAAGAAAAGATTTATTTCACATATAAAGAAAATTTTAAGTTGAATTTTGCTAACATGGTTGTTGAGGAAGATACAGAACTCGTACTTCCGAATGCACCGTCCTTAGCCCAAATCACGAGACACGAAGAATTGATGGCTCGAAAAGGACAGGCAAGAATCGTTATTTTCTCTGGTCTTGACAAAACCATTTCACCCAGAGTTCTTGGATTAGCAACATCAAAAAAGATCTGGGATAAATTGAAGCTCGAATTTAAGGGAGATGATCTCACAAAGGAGCTGAAAATTACAAAGCTGGAACATGAATTCGAACATCTGAAAATGACTTCCTCTGAAAATATCAAACAATATGTTGATCGGATTTCAAAAGTTGTTAATCAATTGAATATGCTGGGAGAAAATAAAGATGAATTCACTGTTGCCAAAAAGCTCCTACACACAGTTTTGCCTCGGTTTGAACCAAAGGTAAGTGTGTTGGAAAATTCTCCAGATTATAAAAATTTTTCTGTGGCTAAAGTATGCAGTTCATTACAAGCTTTGGAAAACAGACTGTTATCGTGGGATGCCACAGGTTCTGAAATTGCTTTAGTCAGCATAAAGAATGTAGAGTTATCTGCTGAAATGAATCAAGGGGGAAAGTTTCAAAATTTGAAAAATAAAAAATTCAACGAGAGAAAACAAGGTGAGTTTATGACTTGTTGTCATTGTCAAAAAACATCACATATTTCAAAATATTGCTGGAGCAGGCCGGATGCAATTTGTAGGTTTTGCAGGCAAAATGGACACATTGAGAAAATATGTCCCAATAAATCTCAATGCCCTTAGCAAGCTGCTACTTCTACATTAGTAAATACTCTTGAAAACTTGGAAACCATGTTTGCAACCGTAAACATTTTTTAAGAATGCAACAAATTACATGTTCAAAATTATGAAGATTATTGGTTTATTGATTCAGGTTGCAGTTGTCATATGATTTCTGATATTAAATATTTTCACACTTTTGTGTCTCGTGAAATTTCAAAAGTAAAGATTGGTAATGGAACGATTATCGAAGCAAAAGGGAAAGGTTCAGTTTCGATGAAGTCTCCTTTTGGAAACAAAATTTTCAATGATGTATTATGGGTACCTTCTCTACATTTAAATCTTTTAAGTATGGCTCAACTTAGTCGAAATGACTACTCAGTCGTGTTTGAAAACTCCAATTGCAATATATTGGATTCTGGAAAAAATCTGATAGTCTCTGTCATTGTTGATAGAGGAAACTATATTTTAAAGTGGCCACTCATCAAGTCTGAAACAAATAAATTTGATACTCCTGCTTCTTCATCTGAAACTTTTATTGAAACTGAAAGCTTAACTGAAAATTACGAGTATGCAAATTTGGCTATTATTGCTGCAGAAAAAAATCAAAATCTCGTTATAAAGAGTCTAAAGACAAATAATGGTGGAGAGTTTTGTTCCACCGAATTTGAAGTTTTTGAACCCGACTTTTAACACTGTTCTATTGTTACAACTCCATGTTCAAAATTATCTGAAATTTTTAAAGAATAAATCTATCCATTGAGGATCCAGTTTACAATTTGAAGGTAGCTGATATATTTGAAAAGTCACTCTAAACCTCTCAATTTCAATAATTACGAATCAAACTTGGAGTAAAAAATGGAGATTACTTCAAGGGGGAATTTGTTGGAATCGAAGTAATCATCAAATGTGAAAATTGTGAATTATTCGTTGGAAGAAATAATACAGTTAACCGTAACAAATCTCCATAGGATTAGATCAAGCGACACAGTCAAATGCGATCTTCAGTTTATGCAATTATGTTATCAAATCTCTTTGAATTTATCTTTTCTTTCTTTTATAAATAAGTCTTAAACGTTATGTTGAAAGTGAAGTTTAAATCAATTTGAAACATTTCTTTTTCAATTCTCTATAATCATTTTGTTTTACAGAAGAATAGCAGAACTCATTTTCTCTGCAAATCCTTTTCAAATTATAGCCGTTCTATCTACTTTTCTTTTAATCATCATCGATTCTACGTCTTGAATCCAACAGTGCAACCTAAAAAACTTAAACATTCATTTATTAGTTTTGTTTTTGTTAAATATCATTTTATTTAAATATTCAAAATCTGATTTTAAAATTATAGTGGAATCGTAAAGCATTGCCAAGAGTATAATTAAGGAGCCCTAAATTTATAACTAATTAAGTAACTTAATAATAGTTAATTATTTTGAGAAACAAAAAAAAGAGAATAATATGAAGAAATAAATGTAGGTTGGGCAGGTGGAGAATACAAGGGAGTCGTTGTCTTTGAATGAAGGGGAGGGAACGGAAATTAATGCAGCAAAAGCGAAGGGGACAGTAGAAGAAATGACGGGGGGCCCATCCCACAGCGAACATATTCACGTGCCCATCATTATTATTATTACAACACAATTTCACACACTGCAAACACGCACTACCACACGTGTCCTTTGTCATCCTTCTAACCCATCCAATCAAGTGTATATTCCCATCCTTCACAAATGTTTCACACATTCAATGTATTATCCATGGATACTTATACATTGATTGTCAATTGCAAATCGTGCAAATCAATTGTCAATTATGTGTCCTTTTTCAAAAACATTGCCTTATGATGTGGATCACATTCACTTCTCAATTATACAGTATCACGTTCTAGTGAATGGTTATTAACGATCGAGTTCGTTCACAAATATGGTCAATTTACACTATATTTCACCAATTGATCATTATTATGCTTTATGGTCATCTTCTTTTTCGATGATATCTATAATTTATACACTAAATAATATCCAATTTAGAAGTTGAAGATGTAGTTGAAAACTTCACCAATTGTTGAGATTGCAAAACTCTTAGTTCTCAATTTATTGATTGTATCCGATCAAATTCGAATATCCACACTCACCCAATCCTTTTTGGGTGCTAATAGAACACTATATTAAGTAGTTTTGGTATAGTGATCAATCATGTTATTGTATTGTCTATTTTATTTATTTTTATCGATAAAATCACATATATATTCAGAATGTCTCTAATGTAATGATACTTAAACTCATTGTGATTTGTTGTCACATGGATTCCCGAGTTCTTACAAGTTTGTTAAAACATGGACTCTAATATCTACACTCAACAAAGATTTGGGTCTCAATGCATTGGTGGTTAGAATATCTTCTAACTCATGGATCCAGATCATATGAGTATTACAAGTTTACCCAGAAACAAACACTTGGACCGAACGAGCACTCATCTTATTGTTCTCTAATTCGGATCTTTTATCAAATCAACTTTTTTACTGAGTCATGATTATTGTTGAATCGATGTCGATAATCTATCGAAACATGATTAGTTAATTTTTTTAAGAAAATTATATTAAAAAAATTGAAACCATTTTTAAATTTTTTAAAAAATAATCAACCAACCCATCAACCGACCCGTACAATGGGTCACGTGGTTTCATGGACAATCCAACCCAAATGTTTTATGCTGGATTTTAAAATATTGACCCACAACCTAGTTTTTGATCCATCGGGTCAACTCGCTAATGAAATAGAACATTTGTGAAATGATTTGATCGGTAATAGGAGTATGCTCATAACTCTTATGATCCAATTAGTACAAAATCACATTAAATTAATTAAGTTACTGAGATTATAAAATAATGCCAATTCATGGGTCAGAGAGATTGCGGGAAGTGAATGAAAAACCCAACATTATAAGAATTATTTAAAATGTTCTTTAGTTGATTTTATTGTATGTTGGATATTCAATTTCAAAATCACCTAAAAAAGATAAAAGAAACCCTAATAATTAATATGATCTACGTGTGAGATTTGGGTTGAGAATTTCATTATTTTTTAAAAAATTCAATTGAAATACATTAATTTGTAAATTTATAAAATATAAATACATTATTTTTAATTTTTTTAATAATGAAATAATATTTTAAGATTCGATGACTCACTTGAATTAATTAAAGATATTTTAATTTTTTTCTTAAAAAAATTGGAAATTGACGCAGCACACTGAATAGCACGAAAATTGTACCATCAAATTTAAATCCAGAGAAATTTGAAGGGGAGACAGCGGCCCGACCCCTCCACCGCCACCAGTTTTTTAGCTTTATCTTATTGTACGATATCTCTACCAAGACGCAGTAACGCTTCATGTTTTTCATTCCCGTGCATTCTCTCTCCCTCTCTAAGTCTTTCGATTTTCCCCCAGATCTTCCTTTCCTTCTACTCCTAGATCGGAGGCGCCCCATTGTTAGGGTTTCTGCAACTGCCTGTAAAAATGCCGAGAATTAATGGTGAATCCATGTTGTAGATCTAAAGTTTTTCCTCAAGATCTATTTTTTTAGTTTTAGTTGTTTTTTTGGATTCCCGTGATGCATTCTGGTTTTGAAATCCCTGGGATCCAACAAAATGAAGCTCCAGTTTTGCTGTCTATGAACCAGACGCACATTCTTGAGCAAATCCACTCTTTACCCACAACGCAGCAGCTATTTCTCGAGCAGCACCATCACCTTCTTCCACCACACCATCATCAGAACCGCCTCAGCCACAACTATTCAGACGGCAGCCTCTCCTCGCCGTATTTTCCGGCTATAAACTTCAAACTCGGTTTAAACGAGATTTGCTCTAGAAATGAACTTAAAGATAGCTCAGTAAGAGAAACTTTGCTCCGAGGGAGTGAGCATTTCGAGGTTCCTAAGAGCAGACACTCTCTTGGGATTCTTCATTGTTGGAATAACCAACATGATTCCTCACTTAAACAGCAACCTTTCTGGTAACTTCTCTATTTTTTTCTATGCTTTTCGCTTTCGATTTCACAATTCTACATACACAAGACAAAAAGTTTATAATGTTTTTTTGTTTAAAAAGCTGCTTTAAATTTAACTTTCAAAATTGATTAAATTTCAAGTACTGTACATTCAATTTCCCCCTCCCCACAGACCCCGAGATTTCTTGCATTGATTGTGGATATCTGTAGGGAACCTCTTCCTGCAGAAGTATCCAATGAAAACAGTGAAATAGTTGACAGACAAGAACACATGGAACTGAACAGGAAAGAAGTTCTGACGGCAAGTTTGGAGGGTAAAGATAGAGCGCATTTTGGAGAGCTTGAAGCCATATACAAGCGATTAGGAACTTCAGAGAGTAATCAAACTTTTCCTGATACTGAAAATCTTCAAATGATTGCTCAAATCCCATGTGGTTTTGACCATGGCTCGGAAGCCACAGTTGGAGAACAAGCATCAAGAAAGAAGAAAAGAAAGAAGAGAAAAGAGGGTAGTTACAGCAAACTGATTACTCCAATGACTGAGTTTTTTAGTAATTTTGTAAAGCAAATGATGGATCATCAAGAGAGTTTGCATAAGAAGTTTACAGAGATGATTGAGAGACTTGATGAGGAAAGAAGGGCAAGAGAAGAGCATTGGAGGAATCAAGAAACTGTTCATTTTGAACAAGAGGCTATTGCTCGAGAAAGAGAAAAAACTTTGGCTGAGAGTAGAGAAGCCATGATTGTTTCATACTTGGAGAAAATAACAGGGGAAAAAGTTAACTTTTCTGCTGAAATCACATCTACGAGTAAAGGAGATTACGAAGCTCAAAAAGCTCAAGCCAAGTATGTCTGCTCTTGATCACGGAAACGTTCCTCAATCTACTTGGGAGCTAGGGTTTCATTTCACCTGAATTTCTGTATAACCCTTCAGATTCTCCCTAATTTCAATAAAAATGTAGCTCCATCATTTCATTTCTTGCGTTCTATAATTGAAATCCTTCTACGGATCAGCTGGCTCTTGTTAGCTTTAAACCCAGTAATTGTGTGATCACAGGGAAAAACCAGAAAATTTTAAAGCTTCGGAGGTCTGAAGACTAAACTCTAAAGATAGTGATGTAAGAAGCACAGATTACTTGGCCTACGATTGAAAGAAGCGTTGGCTCCGCCGCGTCAGAAAAGTGGGACCGCCGTAGCCCCACCGCACATGTGAGTCTGTGACAATAAAAAAGCGCCTCAATGTTTCTGGAAAGCTGCTCTGAAACCCTGCGTCAAACTTTAACTGTACGTGAGTTTGCCTGCCCTCACACACGTATACATTCAGAAAATTAATGAGGTTTTGAATGGTGACATTAATGTCCAGCCTGCGCTCTCTGCTGCGTTTTAGTACGTCTCTTATTCGACTCATTTACAGGCGTCAATGAAAAGATAACACATTGGATTATTGTTATTCTTTGAAAATAAAAAACTTTTCTATGAAATGAATTCGTGTTAAAATTGATTTTCTTTATTTGGAAAATTGCATGATAACGTTCAAGCTTACAATATTCTAAAAATAATGTCCAAACAATATAAATTACGTATTTCACACCCGAATTTCAAAATGTATAAGAATTACATTTGAGTGTATAATAATAGTTGTTCGTGGATAAGTGTTTTGACAAGTTAATGTGTTCATTTTTGAAACTATGAAACTTGTAATCCATTTAAAATCATTAATGAAAATGCTATCGGTGGAGAACATAATTTTTGTGGGATTAATTATGTTGTGATGATCGTTGGTAATCGATCTACGATTAGATGAAAAGCAAAATTTGTACATGGGAAACCAAATATGGGGGAGAAAAACCTACAAAGCATCAAATTCATGATAATTTCACTAAAATGGAGAGAAAATAACTACAAATTGCGCAAATTCAATACTAAGCTCATGCTTCACATTCTTTGAGATTGGGTTTCCCTTGCTCATTTTTTCTACTTAGAGATGAACTCTGACTAAATATTTTACACCCACAATCTCTAATTGTATCCCGATGATGTTGTTCGAGCCACGAATTGAGTCTTTTGAGGACCAAAGTCATGTCAACGCCGAGATATGCGACATATTCCGCGAGCATACTAGTTTGTTGGGTCCAACGCTTGATTGCCATAAAAAGGATGTGATTGAACATCGAACTAAGATGATTTGATGTGATCGACACTGATAAATCATCATGGAATTCAACACTTAGTCCAAACAAAGAGCTTATGCAGACTTCAATTTTCCGAATACCTGATGCCGAATTGAGGTCAGATAGAGGGAGATGGTTTTGTAACCCTAGACACTATATATATGAGTACATTCGTATTTATGGAGGTTGCTACAACAAGGGAGAGCACGAGAGAGTTAGACAATACAAATGTTGCAAGGATATGTGGAGATAACCTTGTTCGTTGCATTGTCTTTAGTTGTTCAAGAATTCAATAGTTTTTGAGATCTGTTACTAAGTGATTCATCAAGAAAATGGATTGACCAAGATTTGCTCCATGGTTTTATCTCATCACTCGTGTTCCATCTAAAAGATTTTTGTGTCTATTTTACTGTATGCAAATGACTTGGAGAAGTCTCCGCGTCACCATAGCTCCTCCATTACCTATTGTCTTCAAGTCCTCGAACGCCTCTCTCCGATGACTAAGTTGGACTCTACAAACAATTTCACATGGAAGGTGAAGATGGAAGACTTATTGTCGTACCGGGATTTGTGGACCATCATTGAGTCGTTGTCAAGATGAGAGGGTATAGATGAACATAAATAGAAATCGATGAACAAGAAAGCACTAGCATACATACGTTTAGACGTTTTATTGTTTCATCACACTAGGGAGGTGATGGACCCAAAGGATATGTAGGCAAGGCTTCAGATTATGTATGAGCAAAAGAGTGCAAAACAAGGTTGACACGATAAAAGCTTGTGAACCTCACATATGCCGATGATAGTCCGATGACCAAGAACCTGAATATGTTTCTTAAATTAACCCGAGCGAGTCTTAAATTGGATGACGAGCTGCAAGTGTTGATACTCCTCAACACACTACCAGACTTTCTTAACGAGGAAGAATGAAGATGAGAGATGAGCAAAGACTATCGTGGGATGCTGGCCGCAACAATCGATCGATAGGGCCGATAGTCGAATTGATTGGGGAAGAGATAGCAAGTTTTCAGTGTGGGGTCATCACACACTTGAAGAAGGACTATGTCCAATGCAAGAGGTCCGGGAAGGTGCATAAGAGGAAGGCAAGAATGAAGTAGAACATGCTAATATGGTCGGTTCGTCAGAAGGTGACGAAGTAGCTCAATGTATCCTAGAGGAGACAAGAGGATTGAGTGCTTGACTCAGATGCCTCTTACCATGCCACACTGAACATGATCAGTCTCAAGACATATAATGTTGGGCACCTGTTTTGGACAAGATGGGAAACTCTAGTGATCATCGATCGTGGGCATCATATTCACAAAGGTAACTATCAACATGGGGATGAAACTCATACTCAACCAAATAAGACATATTCATACACTTCGTTTTTATCTATTTTCCGGAAATGTCTTTGACCTTGAAGGATACATGAGTGTGTACGGGGAATGACTAATGGAAGCTAGAGAAAGAGTTGTTCGTAGTTGCATACAGGGTGCTGCAATGGATCCTACAAAGAATGGCAATGTTGATTGTGGTATAATCGATCGCCACAATCGAGTGTGACATCTCTTTGAATATGTTGCATAATATACTTCCTCAATTGGAAGACGAAAGGCTAAGATATTAGACGAAGGGTGGTCTTCTGTCAAACGTGAAGGATTATGTGATAAGCCGATGTGAGTATTGCTTAGATGTAAAGTAGCACATGGTTACCTTTCAAGTGAAGTCGACCATGAAATTGCAATCACTTGCTATGGTCTACAATCATGTGTGTGGAGAGATGAATATGTAGACATTTTAAGGTAATATTGTTAGGAATGGAGGTCGAGTGATAGTAGAAGTTCTCGATGGTGGGTATACCAACTGTGGGAAATCTAACATGAAACGGTGATCAGTATCCAACATGGTAAATTAAATTTTTTTTATCGATGTGCGGGATTGGTTGATCAGTGAGGATGTGCGAGGATTCAATCGAGATTGCAATGACCCTGCTGCTTTGGCAACAGAGTAGGATCGGTATAATAACCGATGGAGTAGGGAGGATGTGATGGCGATGACGATTGGGATGTTCGATGGAAGGGAAAGACTCGAGGGAAGTCTATGTCGGGTGGCGAAATGGAGTGTTGGAATTGCAGGAAGAGAGGACACTTGAAGCGAGAGTGCAAGAAGAAAAGAAAAGATGGTTCGGCATCGGTTGAAGAGACGGATGATGTACTATTTGTGTGCATTGAGCGTACCATCGAGTCATGTGTATATGACTTAGGAGAACCGTTTCACATCTCGTCCAATAAAGACGCGTTCGTTAATTTTGCGGTAATTAATCATGGAAAAATCTACTTGGCGGACGGGAAAGCTCTGAAAATTACTAGTTGGGGTGACATACCGATCACCTCTATTGGTCACGGTTGGTTGTTAGATGACGTAATGTATATTCTCGGTCTTAATAAAATTTGAGTTTGGTCGGCTTGCTTACGCAAAGGGGTACCAAACTATTTTTGGAGGTGGATGTTGTGAAGTGTCGAAGGGATAGATGATCGTGGACAGAGGAGTTAAGTGTGGGAGTATGTATGTTGGGATCATCACCATGACAGACCGACCATGTATCACAATACACAAGACTGATCGATGAAATGCTTGTCAAGGAGTAAAGGAGACGAAGGGGGTAAAACTAAACAAGGACACATTCAAACTGAATGAGGGTGAAGATGCGATAAAACCAGCATTTTCGAGTGGGAGTGAAACACTGGTTAAGGTGGATTGGTCGTAGAGGCTTTCAAGAAAATCAATCGATGAGGAGATCAGTAATTGTTAGTTTGATCGGTCGGAAAAAAATCCAGGTATGCTCGATAAGATGACATATCGGAATACATAAGAACTGATAGCTTCTTCGGTTAGTCAATAGAGGGCAACAAAAGTTTCCTAGCAGTGGGAGTTCGCCATAAAGGACGAGGTATTGTCCTTGGAAACCAAGACTTGGTTTTGGGGAAGTTCACGGGTTTTGTCACTTTGGTTAAGTTAGGGCTGGGGCATGCCCTAACTTGTTTCACCAAGTTATTTGGCGAAAGGGGACTTTCGAGGTTGCGCACTAACCTCGAAAGTCGGAGGCGATAGTTGTTTAACTTTCAAAGGGCATCATGTTGATTCATGAGTGTCGGGTGGACTAACTAATAAGAATGAAAGATCACCCAACTTCAACTGGGATATTGTTAGGAAGGGAGGTCGGAATATAATCGAAGGACACGATGGCGGGTATTACTATTTGATGGAAACCTAACATGAAGCGGTGATGTTGATCGGCATCGTCGATCGATCAAGGATACGATCCAACGATTGTGATGAGTCTATTTGTTAACAGTCGGATTAGACTTGAATCGAGATTTAAGATTATCGAAGTGAAAATATCTTTGTTTAATTAACCCACGAAATATATGAAATAAGATATTGACATATATATTGTTTGTTACATATATAGAAGAAGATGTGGATATATAGTTTGGTAGTTACATAAATGGAAGAAGATTTGTAAATATATCTTGTACGCTAGATGTAAGGAAGACGTATTCAAAGATATGGAAAGAGAATAATGTAGAGTATTCGGTAGAATATTTCATAGATTATATCCTAGTCTATACTCTATAATTAATAGGCCTAATGAACAAAATTTTAACCAATCAATCTAAAGACGTAACATATTGTACCAAGTTCTTTTTATGATAGTGAATTCATGATCGAGTTTATCGGCACATAGTTTTCTCGGTTTATGGGTTTCCTCACTAAATCTTATGTCTTCTACTTTTCTTCATTTACCTTTTGTTCTCATCGCATTAATTCGATCCGACCCAATATAACGGGAATTTTTTTCTTATCCGTAGGGATTTTTCCAAAATGTGGTGGTGGATATCATGGTGATGGATATCATGGTGATGGATCGTTGCAATGAAGGAATACTGAACAATGCAGAAGATGTTTGATGACAATGATTATCGATATTGGAAGATGCAGATACAAGGAACTCTACGACGGTATAATCTTGTAGTGGCTCTGAAGAAGGATAAACCAACAGAGATGAAAGATGACGAGTGGTCGAGAATCGACAAAAAGACTCTCGGGTTCGTTGTGGAAACTTTAACGAGAAACGTTGTCTTTAACATTTTTGATTAGTTTGATATTAAATTTAGTAATTATAATTAATTTGAGTAAATGAGGATCTTAGAATTTATACCACATTGGTTATGATATTACCTGGGGTATTTTTGTCATTATGATACCTCGGGGGCATGTCTAATGCCTCTAACTCATATTTTCGGTCATCTTTTTAATTTTGGAATGAAACAATTTTGAAGGTTTTCTCGTAATCTGGGCATCCTGGGTCCACATGTAAGAATTCTAATGGTAATTCGTGAGTTTGAGATGATTTCGGGTTGAAATGGTACCATAGGAATTTTCGTAATTTGGCGAGAGGAAAGCTCTCGAGTATTTGGAGATGAAATTATATCAGTGGTATTTTCTCGTCATTTCATATGGCTAGTGGTCGAACGGGATGCACTTTGAATAACGTGGGACATTACGATGCATATCCGTCTGAAATTGTGCGTTTTTTAACAAATCGGGCCAAATTGACTAAGACTGAGCTTTCGGACCCTTGAGTTGACCTAATGGGTTCAGTTTTTTTATAAATACAAGTCCCTTAGCACCGGAAAAAGGGGTTAGAATCTTGGCACGCTTCCCATGGCATGAGTATTAAGTTGAACTTACTTTGGGACTCGTGTGGATTTGCTTCTCTTGATGGGGTCGCGTGGACTTGCTCCATGAAGTCACGTGGATTTGTTCTGAGGCATTATTCGAGTGGATTCGTTCGAGTGAGTCGCGTGGTTTCGTTTCATATTGTTATTTACAGAGTTTCGTATCTTGTTTAGGTCAGACTCGGAGTGAAATCGCGTCGTTTTGTTCTGAGAACCTACTCACATGGGTTTGACCCAATTACTCATGTGGATTTGCAGTTCCACTCGCATGGATTTGACAAATCGGGGCAAACTCAGGGAAATCGGTCGTTTTTTGAATCGTTCTCATTCAGATTCATCATTTCATTGGATTGCATTTGTATTCTTTGATCGATTATTGGAAACCAATGTAAATCTTTGCTCTCTCGATGAAGTAAGTTCACACATTGTGGGTCAAACTCATATATCAGTTGTGTCACACATAATCTCCACATGAAATGACTTTAAAATAGCCGAAAGAAATTGAGTAATCTAGATTATAAAAAAAATTAAGACGATATCAGTTTGTCACCATCCATCGGAACACGACACTTAGTCCCACTAAGAGCTTGTCTGCTGAGTTTGTGACAATATTATTATCATGATGATCCGAAATTCTGAATAAGAGAATACTGATGTGGAGATTAAAATTTAGCCGAACCCTCAGGCAACTAGAAGTAATGAGGGTACTATATTATCGACTACTCAATCATCACTTATGTAGGAGACCTCGGTTCAGGGAATAACTAATCAACCTCCGCGGAGCGGAAATTTATCATGGAGGACACCTATAATCTATCCTTTGCCCCCATGTGTGTCGAGATGTTTCTAGTTCGGAGTTTTCACCTCCCACCACCTATACATGCTCGCTCCACCGACCATAATTGTGACTACGAAGACTTAGAGCATCGAATGCATACTTTACTCGCTCAGATAGAGGATGTGGAGGACCAAAGAAGGTCTAGGAAAATAATATTGTCCTAGAGCATATTGATGATGAAGCTGATGTTGAGGATAGAGATTCTGTTTGGAACCCCCAAGCCCCATGTGTTACATTGGAGGAGAACAAAGTTTTACTTTACAGAGAATTGAAAAATTGATCGAGTTAAAGTTTCAGGAGACGAGCAATAAGATCGAGCAGAATGATGCTTGAATGAATCATTTGGAGGCCAATCTGGGCCTCGCTTATGAAAGAATACGGGTATATGTTGAGCATACCCGAGATACAAGGGGTCACGGATATAGAGGACATCGTGGCCAATATCCTAGAGGTTGCCAAAGAGATTTTTTTATTGGTGGTCGACAGAACCGCAAAGATACGAGGAGAGGAAACAATCGTGGTAGCGGTAGAAATCGTCGGTTAATTAACTCGCAAGGCTATCAGTGGGAATTTCATCCACTTGCCCGAGAGAATCAACAGCAAGTGCCTCCTCCTCCTCCAGCTGGCCCGAATGCAGGTCATCCCATTTTGAACAATGAGGAGGTTGAGCTAGTGTGGGCAATCTAGGCCCAAATATTATTACTATCGCAAGAGGAATGAGTGTACATGGTCCAGATATCTGAATTGGAGCAAAAGGGTCGCTTCATGGAAGTTAACCTGGTCCAGATATATGAATTGGAAATGATGGCCATATGTTTTGGACGGAAGATTTTTCTAGTGTAATTTCCCATGTTATTGCAAATTACCCTATTTTCACATGTTTTGGTGAACGCCTTTGAGCAAATGTCGTGCAAGGAACCACTGAGCTTCAGCCGGTTCAGACTAAGTTAGTCGATTTCAACAATAGTGTTGTTTATCCCGAAGGATCTGTCTTTCTCCCTATCTTCCCTTATAATGCCATTTTGGGGAGGAGTGCTTTGAATTTATTTGGGGCGATTGTCTCTTTGATGCATTTAATGATGAAGTTCTACCCCTTCACGTATTGGGAAAATGAAAGGAAATCAGGAGTTGGCACGTTCTTGCTATAATATCATGTGTTGAAGCGGCACGGAAGACTCTTGTGTGAAGAAGCCTGTTTTTACGGTGGAATTCTTCGCAGATGAAGGACTTTACTCACGTGATATGGTATTTTCTTGAAAATATAAGGAGAATTATATGAAGATAGAACCTCTAGGGATTAATACAATATCTTTGTTTCCCGATAATTCAGAGATGACAATTGTGATGGGTTCCGAGATGTTGCCAGTATTTGAAAAGAATGTAATTTCTTTTTTGCGAAATAATATAGATGTTTTTGCTTGGTCTTATCAGAATTATGTGAGGCTGGATCCCCAAGTTTGTTCACACAGACTCAATGTTAACCCGTATGTACGACTGGTTCATTAGGTGAGAACTTCCCTTGAGGAAGAGAGTCATTGTTGAGGAGGTGAAAAGTTTGTTCCATCCATGATTCATAGAGCATGTGAGATATGTTGATTCGGTCACGAGTCTAGTGGTGGTCTCAAAGTCGAATAACAGTTGAAGAGTTTGCACTGATTTTACCGATTTGAATAAAGCATTTTCAAAGGATCCATACCCACTATTTCCATCAATGTTTTCATACCAGTCTAGGGTACCATTTCGGTCCGAAGTAACGAGTAGTTACTTACTTCGTTTATGACAAAGAAAGATATTTTTTGCTACACAATTGTGCCATTTCGTTTAAACAACACACATGCCACACATCAAATATTGATGAATTCAATATTCAGGATATGATTGGAGAATACTTAGAAGTGTACATTGACGTTATACTGATAAAAAACCGACATGGTAACAATTATATCCAGTATCTAAACGATTGTTTCAATATATTGAGGAAGTGTCAAATGAAACTGAATCCGCTTAAGTGTGCATTTGTGTAAAAGGGTGAAATTTCCTGGCTTCATGGTATCCGAAAGAGGAATATAAATTACTCTTGTTAAGATCACAACTATTCAACAAATTACAACTCCGACAACTATCCGAGAGCTCCAGAGATTAACCGGACGCTATACAGATCAAGAGAAATTCGTTTTAGCCCACATAGTTGCCTCTCGAAAGTTAAGACATTATTTTCAGGATCACCACATAGCGTTATTAACATGCATGCCTATCAGAAGTGTAATGTCGAAGGTTGATGCCTCAAGCACGATAGCCAATTGAATATTGAGTTGGGGCAGTATCAAATCAAATATATATCGTGACGAGATTTAAAATTGCAAGTCCTAGTAGATTTCATAGTGGAAAAGACGCGAGCAAAGGAGTCATGTAATGAGGAATATTGAGACTCATTCTTTGATGGATCATTTTCTGCTGGACGATCCAGCCTTGGTTTATTTCAAAGAAAGAAAGTTTGGAGAAGAACATGAGTATGTTGTGAAGCTCCGCTTTTCGGCAACTAATAATGTCGCAGAATGTGATGCATTGATTTTTGGTATCAACCTAGCGGTCGAGATATGGATTATTTGTTTACATGCTCATTCTGATTCACAGTTAGTAGTAAATAAATTTTCGAAAGCTTTTACCACAAAGGATGATCATATGGTGTTGTACTTAGCAAAGTTGAAAGAAGCCGTAAAAGGTCTTAAATTATTCATTCTTACGTACATTCCGAGAGAGAAGAATACTCGTGCAGATGGTCATGCGAAGTCAGCCACAATTCTAGGACTCTCAGATTAGTCAAGATTTACGACTATGATTCATTATCAGTCGTCTATCATTTTGACTGAGAATTCAACCCCTGAAGTCGCGAATTTGGAATTATTGAATAACACTTGGTTTTTATTGAATGCAATACCGTAGGAGCGGTCATGAAAGGAAGTTATTGTTAACTATTTAGTCAAAGGTGAGTTGCCTGCCGATGAAGGCGAGGCCCGCAGAACGATGCAAAGGGCTATGAATTTCGTGTATGTGGATGAAAAATTGTACAATATGAATTTTGGCGGACTATATCTTCGATGTTCGTCCCAAGTTCAGGCGAAAGCTATTATGGAAGAAGTTCATGTTGTGGTGATCACTCAGTGGGTCGGTCATTAGCATTAAATGTTAAACGAGCCGGATATTTTTGACCAACGGTGATAAAATAGTGCATCAGCTTGGTTCGAGCATATTTTGCTTGTTAGTTTTATTCGAATGTACATCATGTGCCGAGGGCAACCATGAAGCCCTTACCGACAACTTATCCTTTCGACATGTGGGGTATTGATATTTTAGGCTAATTTCTAACTGCTCTTAGTCAAAAGAAGTTTTGTATTGTAATAATAGAAGATTTCACTATGTGGATAGAAGTCGAAATAGTGTCTCCAGTAAGGGAATAGGAAGTGATAAGTTTTCTCTGGAGGTATATTGTTTGTTGATTCGGGATTCCCAGGATTTTGGAATCCGATAATGGAACACAATTCTCTGGAAAGCGTTTAAAAGAGGAGTTGTACGAGATTTGACATATTTTCAATTTGCGCAAGTATTATTTATAGACATGAATCTTCGATTTTTTAAAATTAAATACCCCTCTTTTTCATCACATTCTAAATTTTTCGTATCCATTTTGGCAACACAATATCAATCGACTACGGGACTGGTAAGATAGGAGTGAGGTTCATTGCATTTTAATATGGTGAATGTTGGAAATTAAATAACTTAGGGTAGATTAGAAATGCAAAGTACCGCCTATCGTATAGTCGATCAATCTCAAATTTGTCAAATCAGACAACGTGTCAAAATAGTTTCAAATATTAGGAGTCTTACTATCTGCAGCAGGACCAATCGTCTATACATGCATACTAATGGAATATGTTAAGGGTCTCGATTGTTTGATAGTCGGCTTTGTACCGAGCATGCACTTATTTACCCGACTACTGCATGGCACGCCGTCGATTTTCGCATCCACGTCAGAAGCTGGTCACAGTCGGCAGTGGGAGAGGACATCCGTCTCCTCCGTAGTCCCATGAAGACCACCTAGTCCAAAGTACCAGATCTTTCTATACAATAGTGAAAAATTTACATCAGTCTATGGATTGTACCTTGAACCTCACGCTACTTCCGTCTATGTAGTGAAGGCTCTTTGGAGGGAGGTGTCTGATCTATCTAGATGGGAGTGAAATATTTACGTTAGTATAAGGATTGTACCCTGAACCTGACGTTACTTTCACCTGGATAGTGAAGGCTTCCTAGGCTTATTTTTGGAAGAGAACGGGAAAGGTTCGAGCGATGATGGTGGTGGAGTGTACTAGCACACGTATGAAGCACAGTGACATCCGTCTCTACCGATGGTTAAGCGGGTAAAATCTCTTAACGTGAGTGACTCGATCCGTCTAGGAGGAAGTGAAAAATTTACGTGGGTCTAATGATTGTACCATGAACCTGATGCTACTTACACCTAGACAGCGAGAGCCAACAACGCTAACTTTTCGGTAGAGCGCGAGAAAGGTTCGAGCGATGGTTGAGGAGATGGAAAGTGATAGCATCTATAAAGCACAGAGACATCTGTTTCTCCCTATGGTTAAGTAGGAAAAACCTCTTAATGCGAGGGACTTGATCCGTCTAGGCGGAAGTGAAATATTTATGTCAGTCTAAGGATTGTACTATGAACCATATATTACTTCCACCTAGATAGTGAGAGTCCCCAACGCCTTACGGTAGAGTGTGAGAAT
This sequence comes from Utricularia reniformis, assembly GCA_009725065.1. NCBI lineage: Eukaryota > Viridiplantae > Streptophyta > Magnoliopsida > Lamiales > Lentibulariaceae > Utricularia > Utricularia reniformis. The sequence goes on along the minus strand of RWGZ01001220.1, from coordinate 99,819 downwards.
GTAATAGGCGAAAAGACATCATTCTCCTCCGTTGTCCTACAAGGACAACATAGTCCAGGGTACCAAATCTATATATGTGAAAGTGAAAAATTTACGCCAGTAAGAGGATTGTACTCTGAATGTGATACTACTTTGGCTAGACGGTGAAGGCTCTTTAACGCAAGGCATCTGATCCACCCAAGCTGGAGTGAAATATTTGCACCTATCTAAGGAATGTACTCTGAACTTGGCGCTAATTCTACTCGGGCTGTGAAGGTTTCCTACGCTTATTCTGCCGAGGAGAACGGGAAAGGCCAGGCCTAGAAATGATGAGAGGAGACTACAGGGCTTCTTGAGGCCATTTGAGGATAAGATGATCGCGGGTGCCAAATTATACCCAGGAAAGATAGTATGACGGGTGCTATGTGAGGCCCATGGGTGCTTGTTGTGTCCCAAAAGTGGATTTGATATCAGATGCTCGTTGAGATCCGTGGAAAAAAACATTTGCCTCCTCCGTGCTCGTAAGGGCCACATATTAAGTGGGTAAAACCACTTAATGCGGGGGGCAAGACCCATCCGAGTGGGAGTGAAATATTTACTATGGTATGAGGATTATACCCTAAATGTAGCGCTATTTCTACTCGGGCAGTGAAGGTTCCTTCGCTTACTCTACAGAGGAGAATGGGAAAGGTCGAGAAGAATATGTGGAGGTTACATATCGGACGCTTGGTGAGTTTTGTGGAAAGACTTATGTCTCCTCCATGACTCAAAAGAGTCATTAGTTAAGTGAGAAAAATCACTTAATGTGAGGATATGTTTCTCTGTTGTTGGGATTCAAAAATTTACGCTAGCCTAAGAATTGTAACTTGAACCTGGTGCTACTTTCATCCATACAATTGTATTTCACTCGCCCATCATTGGAGGAGAATGGGACAGGTCAATCTAAGTAAGTGGTGTTGGCGCTTGTTGAGGTCCAACACCGAGATTTAAGAAGTGCATTATGTGTAACATGAATTCTACTTATGATAAGGAATTTTCATCTATGGCCAAACGACCAAGTGATGGTCATATATCATGGATTTCATTATTTATGATCGGGTATTTTTATTTATCAATATAATCAAATGACCGCCTTATTGCATGATATTCAATTAATCTTATTTATGTCTGGAGACTCTCAGTGATTACCAAAGCAATCGTATGAGGTCCCAACGGAAAGGAATATTTTATTACTTATGGTAAGAGAATCCGACTCATAATATAAATTTGAGAAATTGAGAAATTTTGACATTTATCATCAAAAGTTGTAGAATTACAAAATGGGAGAGAGATTACAAAAATCAAGGAGTCACCCTACTTTTTCCTTGCCTTCTTGGAGCCTGAACTTTCACCGTTCCCACAGGGGCGCTTCCTAATAACAACTATGGGAGGATCAGGCCTTGAGAGCTCTTCTATCACGACTCTCGCATTAACCATAATAGGCCGAGTTGGATCAAAACATGACATTCCCGTTTGATTACGCTCCCGAGCCTCTCTCACAATCTCATTAACGTATATATGAGGGTCGTTTACGGTCATAACAACCTCCTCTTTGAGTATTTCGGCTAGGAGAGGACCCACCGACTTCTTAAATAATGGGGCCATTCTAGAATAGAAGCTCGATGAGAAACCTTCTTCGGTCTCGATCTCCTCCGAGAAGCACTATCTATGTAAATCTTCCTCCAGGTTGAACTGGAGCACCTCGAATGGATCTTGGAAACAGTGCAGTTTCTCCATCACAAGGTCGACCTCAAATTTCCTGGAGAGGCTAGGATCCACCTCCCTCTCTCCTCAGGTGTCATTGCCACACTCAAAATTGTCTAGATATAGACGCTACTTTTGAAAAAGTACCAGAGGTACATTTTCGTGCTCACTAAAGCCACCAAGTTCTCGAAGGTAGGGGAGTGCACTTTGAATTCCCATATTGTCTTATGGAGGCACTGATTTAACTGTTGTGGCCACCTGGACGCTGTCTCCCTAAGTCCATCGATTGTGGATTAGGATATGAATATGCTAATGGGAGATATTGAGACATCGCTTATCGGATTGCATCATTCAATGGGCCCTCAACTTGCGCATTAAGAACTGACTCGTCGACTGCAGTTCTGTTCCAAGCCTCCGGCACCATCTCCACTATGAGATCATCAGTTTCTGAGACCAGAGCACGAAGCGCCCTCAACCTGTCAGCTAACCGGGATGGATCTTCAGCTAGAGCCACGATCGTATCTGCACAGATAAATAAACTATATAAGTAATCTGGAGGAATGACAATTCATAAAGGTATTTAAATGGAAAGGTCGTTTTCCTATTAAATAAAGGCATATCAAGATGGTTTAGGCATAAGGGTACGAGGATGATACCTAACAGATCCCTAGTAAAGTGAGGAGAGATTTGAATAAGCCCGAAAGTGACCATAATTTGGGCGTAAATAATGTCTTCGGAGTCCAATCGACACCATTCGGTCCGACACATGTATTTTATTCAAGGATTTCAGGGGGACCGCCCACGGAATGACAAGATAGGACTCCAGGAAGAAAGATTCACCCATAACGGGAACCGCCACAGAAGACTAAGGACGGATAAATGAGTGGCACCCTCACTCGAGACAAAGAAGAAGTGCTTCTTCCAGTCGAGGTTCGAGTGGAGGGTGGCGAATGGAAATGAGCTCTAATGGTTCCTTAAGTGAAAGAATATATAACCTTGGTCATCATAATGAATGGTCATACCAATTTGGAAGAATTGGAAAAAGTGGCTTATGGTAAGAGACGGAATTCGGGTTTAGCTGAAACAAGTGGATTTTTAAATGAGTTAAGAGCTTCAAAATAAACGGGTGAAGCGTATAGCGGATCCCACACTGTAAGTATTCCAATCAATAGTTTGAGTACCGATCGGTGGATACAAAATCTGATTGGAGATTCGAGGTTGGTTTACAACACTGTCAGAAGCGAAGCGATATTCCTCAACAACAGATTTCTACTTCCGGACATGCATATTGTACGGTTTGTCCTCAGGGTTTAGCCCGAACTGCCGTTGGATCTTGCCCCGCTGGTTATCCAAATATTTGGAAAAGGAGACTCCATATATGTTGTCTGACAAAGCAAACAAGAGGAGATATATGCAAAGGCTAAGAGAGCCTCTCATTATCATATTTGGGACACCGCTGTAGATAATTCTCTATGAGCTGATTGTTGCTTGCCCTCCAGCTCAAAAACTTGCGTAGTTAGGAGGGATATATTCTTACTCCCTCCTAACAGCTTCCTTTTGAGTATGTTCCCCTCTGCTCATATAGAGAACAACCCATTATGCGTCACTTCAACTTATTTTTGGGCTAAGGCAAGTTGATCTTGGACTTCCTAGAGGACCGAAGTGTTTCTTCGAACCTGATGGATGATAGTGGTCATTATCAACCTTTCATCAACAACTGCATAGGAAAGGGTTAAGAACTATAATAAGTTAGGGTGTTACTAATTTTACCATGGTTGAGGTGTCCAAGAAAGACCGAACGTGTAACGACCCTAATTTGGGTCTAGTTGTTTTGTTAAAATATGATAATTAAAACGGAAATATTTGAATGTAAACTTAAAACATAGTTCGAAACATGAAAGTACGACAGCATAATTTAGAGTATTCTCCAAAGGACCGGACTCTATCACCGGACAACCGACGACCTCCTTTCCCTGTCCTTATCATACCTCGTCGCGTCACCTACAAAATCTGTAAAGCGGTCACAATCTATTAAAGGAAACTTCACACACACTACACATTATCTTTTCATTTCTTCGTTAAACCATACACGTACATGTGAATCATTCCATTTAACCATTTTCTTATTTCCCTCTTCTTTTACCCTTATCATTCCCATCATTCATTAACTTTACTGTTGCCTAGATTAACATGTTCGGTGCATGTCCCGCCCAAGCCAACCGATAGCTGTTGGATGACTCGACGGGCCATATGCTTCCCTTCCCCGGGTAGGTACTTAGGCGCTACCCCTTTTTCCACTCGGATCCGTTCTGCCCTCTTCGTACGTATATTTTCCTTTTTGGAACTTATCGTTCCCTTCATCAGGCATGCCCTTCCTTTGGCGTATCGTGTACTAAGCACGATGTCGGGTTCGGTCGGACGGTCCATCCTTCCTCACCCCGAGACTTATTATCATTTATTTCGTTCATTCGTATCCTTTCTTCCTTTTTCATTAACCCAATCCCATTCCCTAAGCCTGAACCTTCCCTTACTATATTGTGTTCACTCCGCTTACCGTTTACTTTCGCTTGCTATTGTCTTTCCGCGCTTTCATGCATTTCGTAATAGGTTTCGGTTACTCGAATTTCGACGTTATTATCCTATTGTTAACTATGTGGTTACCGAAGACCTTACGTGTTCCTTTCCTCCCACGATCCGACGTCGCGACGCGACGAAAACACTTAAACTTAGTATTTCCGCGATAATTTACTTCTTTCCTCGAAATTCACGATAATTCTATGCTGAAACTCCAAATCCGGGATAATTTTACTCTTGGAACCAAATTCCGCGACAATTCTCTTCATCAACAAAATCCGCGATAATTCTCTTCATCATCAAATCCGCGATAATACTGCACTGATCACGATTTCCGCGATAATTTACACATGTTCAATTTCCGCGACAATTTACTCTTCAACGAAAATCCGCGATAAAATGCATGCATGGGAAAATCCGCAATAATTTCCTTCTTTGCGGGAATTTTCGAATTTTCGGGTCTTAATGATGATTAACTCGTTTTTGGGCCTCCTCACCCTTATTTATAGACATCCTAACTTTTCTAATTCACACTTTGACCCCTCCTTCTTTTGCTTTTGACCCCTCTTTTATCTTTTTCTTTACTTTTCTTTACTTTTCTATTTTTCGTTCCATTTTTACGTTCTTTCGTTCCCGTATCTCTCATTATCTCTCGTCTAGACTTTACCGCTACATTCTCTACTATTTGTTTCATCGTACCTTTTTCTCTGCTATTACAGAACGAGTTCTAAGCAAGATGCATCTAAGTGCATGTTATCGGGGTCCTCTCTCCAATGGAGACGGAAAGCCTCCATGAGGGCATCTCTTCATGAAGTTATCCTCGCATTCTTGCCTGGACCTCTTGAGTCTTTCCTTAGGCAATCCACTAGATCCTGAATGCACTCCCGACCTTAATCCGGTTTAGTGATGGGGCCAATCCAATTATCTTGATACATTTGCTCTAGTTTGGGGATGGGGCTACGGCCATTTTCTTAAGCCTTTTGGACTTCTTTAGGGGTTCTTCCTCCGCTATCATTTCCCCTTCATTAAGGGCAACCAGGGGGCTTGGAGACGTTCTCTTCCAAGTTAGGGTTCAGGAGAACTTCCTCCACCCTAACGAATCCCTACAGCAACAAGGTTACCGTGTTAAGACTCAGGGGAGAGCATTTTCCGATCTTGTACAGTTCAGTCAAGCTAATAGATTGAAGTCTCGTTGTTACTACCTCTTTCACCTCCGGTATAGGGCAGGTCCACGACTGCTTGAGGATTCCCTAGCCAAATATATTCTCACTAGGCATTACGCTGAATCCGAGGAGGGTGGCGCCGACCCCAACTCCCGCTTAGTTCCTTCGGGTCAAAGCTGAAGCCGCTATCTTCTGAAGCCGAGAGCTAGGCATTGTTTATGTTGAATATGCAAAATAGCTGATGAGGATCAGAAGATATGAAGTATTGCATAGTAATGTTGAATACCCGATCCCTTCAATAAGCTGGAGCCTAATGGTATCCCTATCGGGTCAGGAGTTACGGTCTTGCCCGCTACACCCATTTCCACTAATCTATTTTCCCTCAAGAAGTCTATGAGTCTTAAACTCTTTTTCGAAAGGGGAAACGGGGCAAGGGTGTCCATGATGTCATGATGTGAAGGATTGAATTGGGATCGATCAAGTTTACCGATAAATGATGACCCGATCCAAGGCTTTACTCCCATCGTT
>RWGZ01001220.1:43768-92248 GCA_009725065.1 Utricularia reniformis | reverse complement strand
AGAATCTCAGTCTGATCGGTCCAATACCGATCAGCAGAATGAAGACCAGGTGACAGATGACAATGTCGAAGAAGTCACTCCTGTGTTGAGGCGGTCAACCAGGGAGAGGAGATCACCCGATCGTTACACTCCTGCAATATATCATACATTGCTGACTGATGATGGCGAGCCAAAGAATTTCCGAGAGGCTGTTCAGTCTCGTGAGCAGGAAAAGTGGAAGCTCGCCATGGAGGACGAAATGGCGTCCCTGTCAAAGAACAAGACTTAGGTCTTGACTGAATTGCCGAGGGGACATCGGGCGTTACTCAATAGATGGGTCTTCAGAGTAAAGCATGAGGCATATGTGTCTAAACGTTACAAGGCGAGACTATTGGTCAAAGGATTCTTGCAGAAGATAGGAATTGACTATTCCGAGGTATTCTCACCGGTCGTCAAGATGACGACGATCAGGGTGATTTTGAGTATAGTGGCTGCGGAGAATCTCCATCTTGAGCAGATGGATGTGAAGACGGCCTTCCTTCACGGTGATTTGGAGGAAGAGATTTACATGGCACAACCCGAGGGGTTTAAGACGCATGGTAAAGAAAATCTAGTCTGCAAATTGGTAAAGAGCTTGTATGGGTTGAAACAAGCTCCTCGGCAATGGTATTTAAAGTTTGACTCCCTAATGACCGAACGTGGATTCAAAAGATGCGAGACAGACAACTGTTGTTATCTCCGATGGGGCAAAGGGACATACGTAATCCTTCTACTGTACGTCGATGACATGTTGATCGCATGGGGTAACATGGAGGAGATAAAACAAGTCAAACGGGAGTTGTCCGAAGCATTCGAGATGAATGACCTGGGACCGGTCAAGCAGATTCTCGGAATGAGAATCTCGAGAGATATGCAGAAGGGTACACTTACCTTGTCTCAGGAAAAGTATATTGAGAAAGTGATTGATCGATATCAAGTAGGAGACTTGAAGGTTACTAAAACACCTTTGGGAGCACACATGAAACTTTCAAAGGAGCAGGCGCCGATGACCGACCAGGAGGCCGAGGAGATGAAGAATGTGCCCTACTCTTCAGCGGTCGGGAGTTTGATGTATGCAATGGTCTGTACGAGACCTGATATTGCACATGGAGTGGGAGTCATGAGCAGGTTCATGTCGAACCCTGAGAAAGAGCATTGGGAAGCTGTGTTGTGGTTGCTCCGATACCTCAAAGGGACATCAGGGCGGGAGCTGTGTTTTAGAAGGGGACCGATCGAACTAACAGGGTACGTGGACGCCGACCTTGGAGGAGATCTGGACGATCGGAAGAGTATATCGGGGTATGTATTTACTGTTAGCGGTACAACTGTTAGTTGGAAGTCGAAGTTGCAAAAGTGTGTCTCACTTTCCTCCACTGAGTCAGAGTATGTTGCGATTTCGGAAGCAGGAAAGGAGATGGTGTGGCTCCAGAATTTCTTGATGGAGATCGGTAAAGGGACCGATCTACGGACTTTGTACAGTGACAGTCAGAGTGCCATTTGTTTGGCGAAGAACCCGGTATTTCATGCTAGGACGAAGCACATTGAGTTGAAGTATCACTATATTAGGGATTTGCTCAAGAGAAAGGCGCTTCAGTTGATGAAGATCAAAGGTTCTGAAAATCCGGCAGACATGTTGACGAAGGGAGTCACTGTGGCGAAGCTAGAGCTGTGCGTAGCTCTACTTGGTCTCACCAAGTGAATTGGTGAGGGGGAACTATCAGGAGAAGATGCATTATCGATCTCCAAGTGGGAGATTGTTAAGTGTGGAGATTGGTATTGGTATCGATCGGTGACACTTGGATGATGATCGGCAATGTGGCCGATCGGGGCACACATGGAAGATGGGATGGTCGGTATTGGTACCGATCGGTCGAGGACCGAAGTACGCAATACCGAATGTAACAAAGAGGACCGAAGCAATCAGTTGAGGACCGATGGCACGTGACCCGAAGATATGAGATGGAGGCAATCGGTCGAGGACCGAACTGAGATATGGTGGGGCTCATTAGTCAAAGATATCGGCAGTTATGGGAAGAGATATTGAAGGAAATGATATCATATCAAATCAGTATATATGGATGCATATATATGATTTGATTATGGATAATCATAAATGAAAATATGATCAAATATTAGAAATATTTGTTTGTTACCTTAATATCTCAACCACCTCATCTATATAAAGGGGTCTTAGGGTTCATTGTTATGTACTTCAATACTCTTGTATTCTGAGTTTTCCTCTTCGTGTGTGTGTGTTGTAATCTTCTCAAGTGATAGTGAATTTGGCCGTTTCTGCCGGTCACGTGGTTTTTTCCCTTTCTGGGTTTCCACGTTAATTTCTTGTGTCGTTGTTTTTCTCTTTGCTTTAATTCTCGGGTTCTACTTAATCTATCAAGATTGTTCGCACACGTGTTCAATCCCCAACACAGTTCGCTCCAAATGTAGGACCGCCCCGAAGTAGGCAGGAATTATATCAGCTGAAGTATATCCCGGCTAAAATGAGTCTTCGTTCATTCATGGAAAAATTCAATAGGACCGCACGGGGTATCAAGCTGGAGCTCCAGGATAAGATTGATATTATGCAGTAGGTCTTTGGACCGTGCGGTCTTTCGACCAGTTTGGTGAAGAGCACGCCATCCACCTTAGGAAAGGTTCTTCAGAAAATCAACAAATATATTAAGGTGGATGAATCGCTGGGATTAGGCTATCAGAAGCCTAGCGAGAATTCTGAACCCGCAGATGATCACAGGGTTTCCTACCCTAAGAAGAAGTAGCGAGAAGTAGCGGATGTAATTGAGAAAGACGTCCCCTCGAAGCAGGAGAATGATTGGGTGTATTGCGAACAACATCACAACTGCGATCACCCAACTCTGAAGTGTCCGTTGTTGAAAGAGACAGTAGCGGCAATGAATAAAGAGGGGCCCTACCGGAATGGTCAAAAGGGCAAACGAGCTGAATCTCCCCAAAGGGGCCATCAGGGTGACGATCGTCACAAGCCGCGGGGAAGTGATAATCGGGGACAACCCTGGAACTACAATGATCTGACGAAGGACCGTAGGTCTCCTCCGCTAGAGCAAAACAGAGGCTAGCACGGTCGAGAGAACCGTGGACATGGCCGAAGAAGAAGGTGGCGGGGCCGTGGCGGTAGAGCCCCACAGAATGAAGGTGGAAGACAGGAGCAGCCCGCTCCTCCACCTGCTGAAACGTGTGCCCCACCTCCTCAAAATGAGGCGGCACCCAGAGAAGTAGCCGGAGATATTTATGTTATCTCCGGAGGATTGAGAATCAATGAGTCGGTCCGGGACCAAAAAAGAACAGCGCGCGGAGACTCCGCTGAGTGCTCTGAATCTATGGCGCTGGTTAAGTATGATCATGCTGAGCGGTCCCCTTCCTTCGGGGAGGATATTACTTTCACTATGGCCGACCGTGAGGGGATTTTCGATCCATGTGATGACCCCCTCACTATCACTGGAATCATTGGGAACCGTCGGGTCCACAGGATCTTAATGGACACCGGGGCTTCGTGCAATCTGATGAAGCGCGAAGTTGCTGAGATGCTAGGAGTTGCTGCTCATGATCTTCCGATCGCTAATATAACTTTCTGGTCATTCGACCAGAGGAGTGTCAATCCCTGAGGGAAAATTTTATTCCCAGTCACCCTAGGAGACCCATCCAGGGACCGATCGGAGATCTTGGAATTCATTGTCGTTGAAGTCGACTTTGCTTTCAACGCCATTATCTGACGGACCGACCTCAGTAAGTTCGAGGCGGTCCCTTCTACTTATCATATGATGCTCAAGTTCCCTCCGCTCACGGAGTCATTTCTGTAAAGGGGGATCAGAAGGTAGCAAGACAATGCTACTTGAGCTCGTGCCGAACTTTGGCACCTATTAAAAGGGTCCGGGTGGATTTGCTTGAAGAGCCGCCGCAACCGAGGTAAGCCATGAAACCCGTTGGGTTCAAACTTATTAATCTGGTTGAGGATGACTTAACCAAAACTACTCACATCGAGGCACATCTGGTCCCTGCTTTTGAAGAAGAGCTGATCCACCTGCTGAGAAGCCACGTGGATATATTCGCATGGACCCTAGATGATGTTCTGGGGATTGACCGATCCAATAGTGAGCATCAGATCAATACCGAGCCTGGTACAAAGCCTGTTAGGCAGAAGAGGAGACGTTATTCTCTCGAAAAAATCGAGATTATCCGGGCTGAAGTCAACAAACTACTACGGTCGGGGTTTATCAAAGAGATCTACTATACTGAATGGGTTGCAAACCCAGTAGTGGTTTGCAAGGTAGATGGGAAATGGCGAATGTGTATTGACTTCACAGACGTCAATAAGAGCTGCGAGTTGGATCCGTTCCCACTGCCACACAATAACCGATTAGTAGATGATGTGTCTGGCAGCACAATGATGAGTATCATGGATGCTTACTCCGGGTATCATCAAATCTTCCTTGCCGAGGAAAATCAGAGAAAATCATCATTCATGACCGAAGATGGCGTCTATTGCTATGTGGTTATGCCGTTCCGCTTGAAAAATGCTGGAGCAACATACCAAAGGTTGGTCAACAAAATCTTTAGAGATTTGATAGGCCATATGATGGAAGTGTATGTTGATGATATGATTGTTAAGTCTATGAATGATGAAGACCATATTACTTATTTGTCTCGTTGTTTCGAAGTATGCCGCAAATATAAGTTCAAAGTAAATCCAAATAAATACTGCTTCGGGATCCGAAGTAGAAAATTTTTAGGATATTACGTTTCAGAGAAATGCATAGAGGTTAACCTATAGAAAGTGCATGCTATTATTGATATGCAACCTCCAAGAAACAAGAGCGAATTTCAGAGGCTTAATGGTCGACTCGCTGCGCTAAGCAGATTTATCTCCAGATCCACAGATCGGGCTCTGCCTTTTTTCAGAGTACTAAGAAAGCAAGTCATCTAGATTGGATCGAAGAGTACGATCGGACCTTCTCGGATCTGAAGACTTATTTAAGCACTCCCCCGGTGATGGTGAGCCCAACTTGTGATTAACCCTTGGGCTTATATCTAACGGTATCAGAAATTGCCGTCATCGCAGCTCTAGTAACCATCCGAGATGACATCTATAAACCTGTTTATTATCTGAGTCATTCTTTGGTGTCTGCTGAAACTAGATACACTACATTGGAGAAGTTCATGTTGTCTTTGAAGAAGGTTGTATCTAAGTTGAAGCATTATTTCGAAGGTAGAACGGTTTATGTTTACACTGAACAACCTGTGAAAGTGATTCTTAAGCAACCACATCTAAATGAGAGATTAGCGAAATGAGCTATTAAACTCAGCGCTACGTATTTGGAATTCGTGCCCCGAAGGGCGATCAAGGCTCAGGTTCTCGCTGATTTTGTGGTCGAAATGACCCGGTCAGCCATCTTTCTAAACCAAGAGGATGATCGGTGGATTGTACACGTAGATGGGATCGACCTTCAGAGGGAGAGGGGCGGGCATTACCCTCACAACGCTATAGGGTGATCTTATTCATTCCGCAGTTAAATTTTCTTTTGTTGGAACAAATAACGTAGTAGAATATGAAGATGTATTATTAGGAATGATCCTGGCCCGAAAGATGGGATTTAGCAAAGTGCGAATGTTTTCAGACTCAAAGTTAGTGGTGGAACAGTTCGCATGGAGATTCGAAACTCATTATCCGATGATGAAATTATATTGCGCCAAAGTCTTGGAATTATTCAAAAAGTTGAGTGAATTTTCTCTTGACCACGTGCCACGGGAACTGAATAAGGTTGCTGACACACTTGCCAAGTTAGCCGTGGGCATACCTGACATGGAACCGAGCACTATTTCGGTCCATATCCAGGACCGATCTTAGGTCGAGATATCAATGACCTAACAGTCAGTTGATGAAATTGTGGCTCTATGCCATGAACTCCAGGGCTTGAATATTAGCGTTACTGAATCTTCTAAGGAACCCAACTGGATGGACCCCTTTATTAAGTATTTAACAAACGGTTATATGCCTGAAGACAAGTCAGAAACCAGAAAAATAGAAGTCCGGGCTAAGAGATTTGCTCTAATTGACGGACGATTGTTTAAAAAGAGTTTTGAGGGCCAGCTGTTACGTTGCCTATCCCCTATTGAGGCTGAAGCCGTCATGATTTATGTCCATGAAGGGATATGCGGGATTCACTCAGGGGCTCGATTTTTATATCTTCACGTCGTCAGAGCCGGATATTTTTGGCCAACGTTGCTTGGAGATGCCAAGAAATATACCAAATGTTGTGCCATATGTCAATACCATGCTCCGATCCCACAACTGCCTGGGGCTCCCTTATCGGTCACCCCATTGCCTTGTCCGTTTGGCAGATGGTTAATTGATATCCTCGGACCTTTTCCTCGGTCAATAGGGCAAAGGAAATTATGTATTGTGGCAGTTGAATATTACTCGAAGTGGATTGAAGCAGAAGCAGTGGCCATCATCTCGGAGAAAGTTGTAAAACACTTCTTATGGAGAAATATTGTCAGCCACTTCAGGGTACCCCGAGCACTCATATCAGACAATGGGACCCAGTTCTGCGGAAAAGCCTACGAGATTTCTGTACCAAGTTGGGCATCGCCCAGCATTTCTCATCAGTGGCCCACCCCAAACTAATGGACTTACGGAGGTATCTAATAAGGTTATCTTGAAAGGGTTGAAGACCAAGTTAGAAGATTTTGGAGGGAAATGAACTGAACATATCTATGAGGTCCTATGGGCATACTGAACTACACCACGCTCAACGACTCAAGAATCACCCTTCTCATTAGTATATGGGTTCGAAGCAGTTATCCCGGTGGATGTTGCCATCCGATCGACCCGAATATCTCAATACAATGAGCATATGAACGACAAAAGGAGATTGTTGTATCTCAAGATGATCGAGGAAAAGAGAGGCGATTTACGCGCGGATGTGTTCTTATCAACGAACAATGGAATGGGCTCATAACAAGCGAGTCCTCCCAAGGGAATTCTTTGAAGGAGACCTCATCCTCAGAAGCATATAGGTGCAGAGGAATGTCGGGAAGCTAGACAGAAATTGGAAAGGACCGTTTCAGATATTGAAGAAACTGGAATCTGGTGCGTATAAACTCGAAGCATTGGATGGTGATGAGATCCCCCGAACTTGGAACATCATGAATCTAAGGCGGTATTTCTTGTAAATTTTCGATTAATAGCTTTGACTCAGTAAATATACATTCTTCTAAACGTAAGCATAAAGCAAGTAAGTATAAAACAAACCGTTTCTAATTAAATGATGGACCGACCATGGAGTTGGATGGTTTATGAAGGGTCTGGACTGGTGACCGAAGCTTCTTATCCGCAAGGCTCTCAAGTTGCAGTGATAGCTCTGACAAGTCAGATGCTCTTGCGCTTGCCCGGTCCCATGGATGAGTCGCGATTCTCTCAGAACTCACTATGAACTAAGACATCCCCTTCAACTGCATTCATTCTTGGGAAATGGCCCTTGTACTTACGAAATTCGCTACAAAAGAATGAATGAGAGTGAGCATATCGAAATACAAGTTCTGCCCAACGTGGGACATATGCAGAACCAAAGCTCGGCCAATATAACCTACGTGACTTCAGTAGAACCAAGGTTTAGCCAAAGCTTGTTATGAGACTCATAATGAACTGAGGCCGCGCCTTTCCAATTCAACTGTGATCCCAATGACGGAGTAAGAGTGATCCACACACAATGTAAAACGATCAATCCAGTTAAAACCAATTTGAGTGAGCCAAGTGTAAAATTGGGGACCGATGGGTTAGTACCTTATAACCAACCCCGATCTTACACTTAGTGGTTGAACACACTCGTTAATACCAAACGCATTTGTTTATTTTAAAGGTCATTTATAATAACTTTATTCTGACTTTAAAAAGACGGAATTGAGAGGAAAAGAAGCTTTTATTAGGAGTAAGGAACAAAGCAGGGGTAAAACTACAATTTAAATACTAACTACAATGCCCATCTCCCTTATCTTCCACCCTCTGCTCCTGCGGTCCGGGCCGCGAGCTACCTCAGCTCTTCCTCTTGATCGGCCAACTTATGCTTGACCGCTCTCTCCATCTCTTCAAAGAGGTAGAAGAATGGGTCGTCCTCTAGAACAGGTTCTTCCATCCTTCTCCAGAGGCTCGATCGTTTTCCACCTCTCATCCACAGAGGAAAGCCCGAATTGCTTAGTAACCTGATCCCTCATGTTATCCAAGTACTTAGCAATATACATCCCATGTATGTTATCCGCCAAAGCGAATAACAAAGGGGATCGAGCGAATCCCAGGGCCACTTCTCGGATTGAACTTTCAGGCGAGGTGCGGGTTCTAGCCAGCTCCTCCTCCAAGCTCGTTTTTCCTCCCAGAACCGTTTTTTCCTCGTTGAGCTTATTCCTCTTCTACTGGGCCCGAGCTTGGACTTGGTTAACTTCATTCTCTTGGGCCCGCAGCTTGGCTTCCAGTTCAGAAATTCGACCCTGAGCCGTTTTCTCTGTCTTGTCCAACTCAGAGACCTGGTCTGTTAAGAGCGATATTTCTGCCCCAGCTCTTAACAGTTCATTATCCAATCGGTCCCGGTCCTCTTGTACCGTGAGTAATTCACCATGTTTGATTTCAACTTGCCTTTTTGCAATGTCAAGTTGATCTTGGACTTGTTGGGACACAACCTGGCCACCCTGGTTCTTTTCCACGGTGATGGCAGTTGTGAAACATTTCCTCAGCATCTGCATAAGACAGTAAGGTCAGAACATAAACTTTCGAGCCTTGATTTCAACGGAACTTACCTTAATTGCGAGGTCGAGGAAACCCTCGATTATTTCTTCCCCAGACATGTTCGGCTGAACGTTGTCTGGGTTTTGTTCCCCATACAGGCGGAAGTCTTCAATAAAGACACTCCTCTAGGAGGCCAACTTCTTCCCTATCTTAAACATGTCCAGCAGGCCCAAGGCAACCCCCCAGTCGGAGTTGGTCTTAGGGCACGATGCAGGTTCCTTCAAAACAATTCCCTTGGTAGGGACCGAAGCATTCCCCCCTTTCTTCAGCCTTTTAAAAACCTTCGGGGCGGCTGCTTCGGTCACCCTCTTCGCTTTGACCAAGGGGACCAGCGGCAGGGAGACGTTCGCCTTGAGGTTGGAGCTCGGGAGAATTTTCTCAACTGGAACGGCTCCCTGCAGCAACAAAGTAATCGTATCAGCGCTAATAGCGGAGCTATTTCCGATTTGGGAGAGGCTGGATATACTTAAAGAACGAATCCTAGCCATTATTACCTCCTCTACCACTCCAAATACCCGAAGCGCGGGCCCTTCGCCCGTTGAGGGCTGTCCTGTGCAACGCAGGGTTAGTGTACCTGCGCTTGTGGTTTGGATCGGGGGGTTCCCTCCAGTGGACGACCCTGATGGAACCAGCGTACCCCCTGTTGTTGATTCAGCCTTCTCCGAACTTTATGTTGCTTCATGTCGTCCTTCAAAAGGACGGACCGATGCAGCAGCCAAACGCTTGAATCTTGAGCTTGGCATCGTTTCGGTTGAATATGCAAGATAAATATATAAGGATCCGGAAATGACGGAGTAAAAATGCTTCATACCCGATCCTTCATATGGATCTGAACAAGAAAACACCCCCTTCGGGGCTGGGGCTCCGGTCCTACCCGCGACCCCTATTTCTATCAGTCTCTCTTACCGAAGCAATTCTGTCCGTCTAAGACGTGCTTCGGGGGGAGGAAACATCGCAAGTGTGTTTGCTATATCCAGACGGGAGGGTTGAACCTGGTTCGGTCCAACTGACCTATGCGTGGGTGGGTTATAAGTGGTCACATCTTTAACATGTCCTCCTTAGGGACTGTTATCCACACATAACAAGACTCCCACGCATGAAAAGACTCTTCTTTATCAACTATAGCGCACTCCTTGGTGCACACCGCTATATAATATAACTTACGACATCCTAATAGACCCTTACCCCTTCGGGACCCGACAATAAACAAATTGAAAAAATGCTCCAAGGTCAGGACCATGCTCTGTTGGTGGCAATAAAAGATAAATGCCACTATGTACACATAGCTACCCGGAAATAACGCAAAGGTCGAGCAATAGATTTCCTTAAGTACAACCGCTACAAATTGGTGTAACGGAAAACGTAACCCGCACTTCAGGGATGCCGGAACGTTCATTTCCGCTGGAAGGAAGCAGGGAATGTCTTCCCCCCCTTCCATATGGAGTAATGAGCCGAAATCGAAAACCTAGACCTAAATTCTTCGATATCCAACTCAGACATGGTTGGGTACCTCATCTTATGAGGAGCCATGGCTAATTCCTTGATGAAAATCGGTAGGAAAAAGTTTAAGCGTAGGCAGGAATGAAAATGCAGAGAACTTGGTTTGGGTGATTTTTTCCTTCGCGAAATAACGATGAGGAGGAACAGTATCCGAAACCCCGATTTAAATAGTAATTTCCCGACTAATTGTAAGCTGCCATGTAGGACTATCACAGGCGATTGCAGTCTGTACGCACTTATCACGCCTATTGAATGACAGAATGTGGAAGGGCGCAGGTCTGGATATTAATATTTAAAAGTGATGCAAAAACGAACGTTATGGTATTTTGAATTCAAATCCACATATTAAATTAACCAAGTGAAGGATCGGTCCCATGGACGCTCATTACGAGCAGGCTCGGTCCTATATTCTCCCGAACGTATATAACGTTGCGTGGTCGGACTTGCGTCACCTCTGCTATGGCAACCAAGCCGAGGGGCTAGTGATGAGAATTCTAGGACCGGGTACCCTGCAATGGGTAAATCCCAATAACGATTAGGCCTACCCATGTAATAAATGCGAACTTGCGCGGCCCAAAATCCTCAGCTTAGTATATTTGAGATAAACTGGCCCTATGTTCCGCGATGGGACCGAAGATAGAGTTGGCAAAATAGAGCGGCGTTTGACAAGTGGCCCCACGGTTCGGTCCAAACGGTTACAGCCCACGCGTTCCACACTTCGGGCCTCCACACGTTTACCACGCCTTCGGTTCCGGCCACGTTTTACGTCCACGTTTCGGTTCCGGCCACGTTTTACGTCGCGCGACAACAACCTTCAACAAACTTGTCAAAGGCAGTTACAGGGCGTGGATTACACACGCCTTCATCTCTATAAATACAGAGATTGACGACGGAATTAGCAGGACCTTTTGGACGCATAAGAACATGCCGTTACTATGCCGGAGTTCTTATAGCTTTATATACCTCGTCATCTTCATAAACCTCTACTGTATTTTTGTATTATGAAATGATTGATTAATAAATCAACTAAGAGCTTTTCCTGCTCTTAGTCAAGTGGTTTTTTCCCCATTTTCCGGGGTTTTCCACTCTAAATTGCTTTGCCGAGTTCTTCATTTACTTATTCTAATTGTCTTCCCACCATAAACAAATTAAAACCGAGTTCGTATCTTGACGAACCGGACGACTGTTGGTACCCCTAAAAAGGGACCATAACACGTATATTAGATAAGTAAAAAGGGACCATAACACGACTGTTGGTATACCGGAAATTTCGGATTTACCTTATTCGGCCAGTATTTCGGGAAAATACCGGCCGGTACGGGTTTTGTGGGTCGGGCCGGATTTTTAGCCGGTTGGGTCGGGTTTATATTAAAAAAAATAAAATATGAATAATTTCTTTTAATATTCCGGTACGGATCCGGTACACATCCTGTATACCCGAAACATATCTGGTATATCAATCCAATGAGTTTGTCCGGTATAACAGCCAGTACCGATTTTAAAAACATTGCTTATCGCGCGTTCCATTTGATTTGTCAATTCTTTGAATGTCAATCCAACAAAGCTCTACATGTTGACCACGATCCATGTACAATCTAACCAATCAATATCACACGGTCGGTCATTCTCATTGACCAAATTGATCTCTAAAATAGACTTATATAATTTTGCAATCGATATCCTTGATCGGCCCCAATATCACCCATGTCAAGTTTACTCGATTGGTTTTTAGAGTCAATTTCGAGTATGTCATACCGTAGACCAACTGTTGGAATTATAATCTGACTGAAATTACGACATGAGAACGTAAACAAACGGGATTAATGGGAGAAATGTACACATTTAAAAAACTTGATCAAATCATTATGTGACGACATTCCCTTTCTTATAAATCTAATCAACATCACTTCTCTAATCAATGTAGACAAACTCAACACTAACTTGACTAACACCGGACATCCATTCCTAACCTTTATAACATATCATTTTGTTTCATATCGATAAATACTTCAATAATCAAGTTATAACTAAAAATCCGTTTCAATTACCCATACAAATAAGTATGATGTTGATGTACAAAACACAACCGAAACTTAAAGATATAATTTCATTAATTTTTATTTCTATATATGACCATACAGACAAATGGGCTCTATAGTTAAAATTGTTTCTGCGAATGGGAAATATTAATCAAGATCTGAATAAATGGTGTGGGGTTTTAGATACGTAGGACCTGGAGAATGTTTGGGTTACATCATCATCATTCTATCACACAAAAAACAATTACTTGGGACCAGGTAGTCCTCTTCCTTTGTCTTATTCTTTTGGTTCAGAATCATTAATTCTTTCACTTTATAATCAATCTTATTATAACATAAATAATTATATAATTCTTGTACCTAAATAATCATTAATCAGTGCTTACTGCTGATTGATAAAGTATCTTTTATTTTTAAATCATTAATTATCATTCAGGTTCCCATTGGGATTTAAATGTTTATTTTATTATTATTAAATTCTACTTGAATTATGAAGATATGGACTTCATATGTTCATGTAAGGGATGAGAATTAAAGACATTCCCCAAGGCCATCTCCATTCTTGAAATCTAAGAGTACCAGTAATCTTCTCAGTATCCCAAATCATTTCCGTCGTATAAATTTATCTACACATCATCATTCTCTCACATTCACATCATATTCTCTTTTATTTCTAAAATTTTTCACTCATTCAATAATTATTTATTTCTTTTTCATACACATTATCTTCTCTCTCCAAATTTTATTTTATTTTTCTATCTCATCAACTTTATCTATTTATTATTTTACTTATCATTAAATATTACATTTGATTTTAATATTTTTAATTCAACATAAAAATTAAAATCTTATATAATTTAATATTACATTAAAATTAAAATATATTAACTAAAAACATTTATTTAAAATTCTCTGATCACGAGTGTCAATAATACAACGATGTGTTTTATTTGCTTCGTAATTAGTTTTATTATCATTATTTCAAAATAATCAAATTTTAAATTATTAAAACAAAATAATAATTTTTAAATATATATTTTAATATTTATAATTATTATTATATTATAAAAATATATATTATATAAAATAAATAAAAAATAAAAAGTCATGGCAGAATTGTATTTCCACGGACATGGGATGCCTAAGGCTATCTGTAACCTTGTCCGCGCACAAAATCATTTACGCAGTATAAATCTCTCTACATATCATATTCTCTTTCTGCTTCTAAAACTTCTCACTCATCTACATCATTATTTATTTATTTTTCATCCACATCATCTTTTATCTCTAAATTTCATTTTATCTTTCTATCTTATCAATTTTATTTATTTACTATTCAATTTATCAATAAATATTACGTTTTAATTTTAACATTTTAAATTTCGATGATTAAACATTATTTTAAAAAATTTTATATCGTTGTATATATTATATTTCAATTTTTTGATTATATTTATTTTTATTGATTCTTATTCATTTTTAATATTTCGATTTCAAAATGGTATATTTTTACCTTAAATTACATATTTATATTATCAAAATAAAAATAAAAATTTATTTATTAAATTATTTTAAATTTTAAATAAAGTAAAAAAATAATTAAAAAAGTAAAAATAATAATAAAATACCTTGTTTCCGCAAACAGTGGTGCCCAAGGCCTTATCCGTGGAAAAGTGTCAGCGCCCATGCAGTCATGGGCGCTGACATAGCATGGGATAGGGTGGAGATGGTCGTATCTCCGTCCTTATAGAAAGCCTAAGCCCTTGTCCGCGGAACAGTCACGTCAGCGCCCATGTAACCATTAACGTCTACGTAGAGGAAATTGGGGCGCATACACCTTTGTCCGCCTTTACACATAATCTAATTGTGCATCCAATTGTCCGTCACATAATTGAGGAAAAAGAGTATCATACTTTATTTATATATAATCTTATTTAAAAAATGAAACATTTTTAAAAATTTTAAATTTTAAAATTCCTAAATATTTTAAAAATTTAAAAATGAACTAAATTTATAATTTGAAATAATTATAAAATATATTATTTAATATTGATCGGTACATTAATTTTATCGATAATAATACATTGATTGATGGGTAATTTAGGTGGGAAAACGATTGATTTATCGGTTTTACCGATTCGACCAATCGTATAATAATTGTATTTTTACTTAACCAAATTGAAATTTATAATTTGAAATAATTATAAAATATATTATTTAAGATTGATCGGTGTTATGGTCCCTTTTTAGGGGGGCACCAACAATCGTCCGGTTCGTCAGCAGACGAACTCGGTTTTGATTTATTTTTGATGTGGAATACGATTAGAATTGGAAACAATAAATGGACACGACGATTTATAGTGGAAACCCCAGGAATTGGGGAGAAAACCACTTGACTAAGAACGAATTACGCTCATAGCCTGTTCACTAATTAAATGATTCATATAAAATACAGCAGAGGCTTAATGAAAATGACAATGGAATAGAAAGCAGTAAGAACTCCGGCAGGGTAACGGCCTGTCCTTACGCGTCCAAAAGGTCCTGCTATTTCCGTCGTTGCACTCTGTATTTATAGAGTCAGTGGCGTGTGTAAATCACGCTATGTAACCGCCCGTGACAGGTTTGTTAGAGATTGTTGTCACGCGATGTAAAACGAGGCTGGGACCAAGACGTGGTATGCGTGATCGGACCCGAGGCGTGGTGAACGTGTGGAGGCCCGAAGCGTGGAAAACGTGGGTTTGTAACCGTTCTGACCCAACCATGGAGCCAGTTACCAGAAAACGCTTTATTTCGCCAAGGTCATCTTCGATCCTCTCGTGGAACATCAGACCGCTCTCTGTTAAGTATATAAGTGGGCTGCAAGGGTTTGTTTCTATCATTTCAATCGGCCCAATTGTTAATGGGTCTTATCCGTCACAGGGTGCCTAGTCCTATAGTTCTCATCAATCGGTACATTAATTTTATCAATAATACGTTGATTGATCGGTATTTTTAGGTGGGAAAATGATTGATTTATCTGATTTAAACGATTCGGCCGATCGAATAATAATTGTATTTTTACTTAACCAAATTTGACTCACCTAGCTATTGGTTTTATTAATTTTTTGTTATCGGGTTAATAGTTTTTGTCAATCAATTTTTCTATTTTATCAATTGACTACACATTAAATTTTAAAATATAATGAAAATTGTAGTTAATTAATTAATTATAATTTTAAAATGTTTCACCCAGTAAAATAATAACTATCAACTTAATTAATACATGATGATTTCTACCATAATAATATCATTACAAATAATCATCATTTACATAAAAAAAACAATGATATAAAAAAAGTAAAAAACTATAAATATTCTGACATTGTTGTATGTATGAGATGCAAATTATTTATAAAGATAATATATATAGAGAGAAAATTGATGCGGAGAGAGATAATAAATTTTTGAACAGATATATTTTGAGATAGCCTAAATGATCATTGAGTCTATCACTTTAGAGCTCATTGCATAGTTTTTTTAATTAATCAAGCCGTCACCTATTTGGAAAGCGCCAAAGTTGGGTGAACACTATGTGGCCACATTTGCACGATATGCACTAAAATATTATTCGATTTTTTGTCATGCATTATTATGCTTAAAAAGTCCAGCCTAATCTAATTGAAATTTGACATTATAAAGGTAGAAAATGAGAAAGTAAAATTTTACTTAAAGTTTTAATAATGAAAGATTGTAACTATTCAAAAGAGAAATAATAATTGTAAAATAGAACATTTCTTTACCCCTAACAAATAAAATTAAAACATTCAAATGTATTAATTAGAAATATAGATTTTTAATAAAATATAATGATATCGATCACCATCACTACTAAAAAAATTAGAATAGAACATTGAAGAAAATGAAATTAATATAATTTGAGAAAGAGTTTTTTTAAAATTAAAATAAAGATTTTAACTGAAATTGGTAATTTTAAATTTGATCACAAAACACAAAAATATTAATGTATTAAAAACGAAATCAAATATCACTAATTTAACTAATTAAATAATTTGCAAATAAGAATACAAAAACATAATCCGTCACACGAGCCTGAATGTTCATGATTAGAGGGCGGGCCGGGGTCGGGGTCGGGGGGCCTATCCATCCGATATTCGCTCCGCTTCTACCTTGTCACCTTACCAATCGGTTCGCAGAACATATACATACACAAACCCGTATCTATATTTCTTAGCATGACATGACATATACTCGATCAACAATTTCGTTTTGATAACCATTACCTTCTCTCGCAACAGATCCAAATCGTTCTTACTCAAAAAACATTTTTTTTATAAATTGACCCCAGGAAAGCGTCTCCTACTGTTTTGAGATACTATAATAACGAGGTTCAGAGCTTCTATTGCATGTGTGTACCACCTCATTCAATGCTATGTGAATTATTTGTTTATTTCTGAATGCGGTGTTTGTGTGGAATAATTTGATGTCTGACGTTTGGTTTTTGTTCTGAGAGTTATGTTTTTCTTTGTTTTTTGGGTTCAATAATCATTTTTATAGTTTGTGTGATCGTGTTTGTGGGTTCTGATGATTGAGGTGGAAGATGAATTGTGGTATGCTGGCTGGCTACTTTTACTTTCCACTTGTGAATTTTTGTTGCAAAAAATAAAACTTTTTATTTAAACGGTCCAGAGCAAAGCTGTATAGGTGAGGGGATAGAAATTATGCCTTTATTTTTGGTGTATAAGAGTGATTGTGGGGTCTATGAAGCGATGGGCTGCTGGGACCTTTTAGTGGAGTTTTTTATATATTAGTTGATTCTCGTGGGCTGGTATTGTTAATGAAAAGAACTGTTTTCTGAACTGTTTTCTCTCGTCCAAGATTTGTTTCTTGGGAACTGGTCTGTGACATGTAAGGCCAATATTATGTCCAGAAATTGGTAGATGGTGTTCTATAGTACTGTGAAAGAGGATTCTAAATTTGCATTATTTTTTCTTTTTTACGGAGTATGTTGATCGCTTCATTTAACTTGAAAATCAGATTATCTTTTGGAGTAACACATAGAAGAGGAAAAAGGCATTGTAGGAAGTTTGTAGAGTAGAGTTAGAGTATTCTACAATGAGTTCTCATGTTTTAAATTACAGAGTTATTTATAACTGACGTACAAATGAATTCCTTATTCATTTACTAGTTGGTGACAACAGAGAGATGGTTGCCTTTGGAAAAAAGCTGAAGGAGAGGCAAATTCAACAATGGTGTAGGTATGCATATACAAGCAAGCTCAACGTTTCTTCGTTTTTTTGGTTGTAGATTGTTCGTTACAAATTTCTTGTTGGTTGTGTTGCAATCGGCTCTATCTATATAGATGGAAGTTCCATTATATAGTTTTGGTGTGCATATTTTTTGCTTCTATGGTCATTTGAAATTGTAATTACTAAGTGCATGTGACGAGAAAGATTTATTAGTATATAACCTGGTTTTTACTTTATTTTTAAATGATCTCAGATACTACATCAACTACAAACTAATGAAGAAGAAGGTGAAACAGTATGCTAATCAAATTGAGGTTGGAGCTCTGAATCATCGACATGTTCTTAAGGATTTCTGTAGAATGCTGGATATCCAGGTAAGGAAACTGTTTTAACTATATTTCTGTATGTTCTTTAACATCCCTTATCTCTGATTTTTTTAAATGTTGCTTTTTATGCTTGTTGTGAGGTTACTCAACTAAAGTTAAGTTAATTAATGATGAACATGCCCCATGATGTTTATAGTTGATTGCCAATTTATCTGCCTGTCTTTGCAGATAGAAAAAACTGTTCTCTTTATGTTGGAACAGCAAGGTCTTCTTGCAAGCAGGATAGCAGAGCTGAATCAACAACAATACTCTATTGGGGACCAATCTGACATATCGGGAGTATCTGAACTTCGAGAAGCCTATCAAGCAATTGGACAAGATCTCTTACAGCTTCTTCTCTTTGTTGAAATGAATGCGATTGGTATTCGGAAGATCCTTAAGAAGTTTGATAAGCGGTTTGGGTACAAATTCACAGATTATTATGTCAAAACTCGTGCGAACCATCCTTATTCCCAACTTCAGCAAGTATTCAAGCATGTGGTACGCTAAGGAATATTACTGCTTCCAGTTTGCATTGCCATTGCATACTTAATCTACAGATCAAGACTAAATTTTTTTCATCTGGAATAAGCATCTCCATTCAATAAAAAATGAGTTAAGTGGACTTTACTTATTTTCATGTGAATCGCAGGGTTTGGGAGCTGTAGTTGGAGCTATTTCTCGCAATATTGCAGATCTTCAGGATCGCCAGGGAAGTTACTTATCTATTTATGATGCACCATCGCTTCCTCTCCAGGTTCACAGATACAAAGTTTTCTTTGATATACTAGTTTTTGTTTTAACTAATTATCGAGTCGATAACATTTGTACAGGATCCAGTTATAGACTCACTAAAGTCAGCTGTTGACAGATTAACCCACTCAACAAACTTTCTTGAGTTTTTGGGCCAGCATGCACTTATTATGCCCGAAGAGTTGCCATTTCCTGCAGAAGAACGTATTGATGATCATAGATACCATTTCATGTCTCTTCTGTTGAATTTGGTGAGCACCTTCCTCTATATGGTGAATACATATATTATTGTTCCCACAGCTGATGACTACTCTATGAGCCTCGGAGCACCAGCAACTGTCTGTGGGATTGTGATCGGTGCAATGGCTGTTGCACAGATATTTTCTTCTGTGTATTTCAGCGCTTGGTCGAATAAATCATACTTTAAGCCGTTGGTATTTAGCAGCATAGTTCTTTTGGTCGGTAATGCCATGTATGCAATGGCTTATGACTTTCACTCCATTACCATACTCTTGCTTGGCCGCGTATTTTGTGGGTAAGGAACCTCTCTCTATTCTGAATCAATATCCTTGATGTGTTTCCATGCTTAGATGTCATTACAAGCTATTTTTAAGTTGATTTCAATGCAATGCAAGATTACTATGAACACGTAGAAACTTTATATGTTGATTTTTTTGGGACTTCGGTTGGCTAACATATGTTCATGCAGCT
Organism: Utricularia reniformis; assembly: GCA_009725065.1. NCBI lineage: Eukaryota > Viridiplantae > Streptophyta > Magnoliopsida > Lamiales > Lentibulariaceae > Utricularia > Utricularia reniformis. Next base: position 72,810 of record RWGZ01001220.1, on the reverse strand, counting down.
TGGGTTCTGCCAGAGCAGTCAACCGACGTTACATAAGCGACTGTGTGCCACTTAAAATCAGAATGCAGGCTTCAGCAGGATTTGTCAGTGCTAGTGCTTTGGGAATGGCATGTGGTCCTGCACTAGCTGGACTGCTTCAAACTAATTTCAAGGTCTTCAATATCACCTTTAATCAGGACACATTACCTGGCTGGGTAATGACACTTGCATGGTTCATCTATTTACTATGGTTGTGGATCTCCTTTAGAGAACCTTCTCATCCCGATGAAGATACTTCGACACCACAAGAAGCTAATTCTGGTACGTCCAATAAATTCTCATAGGCTACCATAAGTTTATCCTTCTGTTCATACAAAGCCGAATTCAGCCTTTCATTTTCTAGTTTCAATTTTTTTTCTCGTATTGTCATGTTCACGGAACTTGCCCGACACAGACTATAAAATCTGTTATCCTTGCTTTAACAGTTCAAGCAGATTCGCTTGAGAAGGGACTCGTACAACCGCTACTTCTGTCAATGGAAAATGCACAGCATGATGAATGTGAAGATGATGAGGATCAAGATTGTGATGCAAGTGAAGATGCCATGGAAGAATCTCGTCTTCCAGCCAACTCACTCAGATCAGCTTACAGATTGCTAACTCCATCTGTGAAGGTAATGTGAAAGTACTTTCAAATCATAGAATCAAAGTATTAATTCTTGCACCATATTCTACAGGTTCAGTTGTTGATCTATTTTATGCTTAAATACGCAATGGAAGTTCTTCTTTCTGAGTCTAGTGTCGTCACATCTCACTATTTTCAATGGACAACTAGCTCTGTATCGATATTTCTTGCTTGCCTAGGCCTGACGGTGCTTCCAGTAAATGTCATAGTTGGACATTACTTAAGCAATATGTATGAAGACAGGTAATGCAGCTTACCAGCATGCCTACTTACGGAAACTTTTTCGAGATATTTCTAATAAGATTCTCCGTCTGCAGGCAAATGTTATTAGCATCAGAAATAGTGGTTCTCTTAGGAATACTTCTGAGCTTCAATTTATTTATCAAGTACACTGTACTGCAATATGTCTGCTCTGGACTCATCATGTTTGTGGCTGCTGAAGTTCTGGAAGGCATGTTTTTATACTTACATTTAGTTGTTTGAGATCCATGACACATTCTTGTTAATATTCAAACAGGTGTAAACTTATCGTTACTCTCTCGAGTGATGTCATCCCGGCTATCTCGTGGGACATACAACGGTGGGCTTCTATCAACAGAAGCTGGAACACTAGCTCGAGTAGTTGCAGATGGAACAATCACCTTGGCAGGGTATTTAGGTGAAAATATGCTCTTAAACATTACTCTCATTCCTTCCCTCATGATCTGCATATCGTCCATCATAGCCACATTTTGCACCTACAATACTCTATATTGAAAACACTGGTTTTCGGAAGGGTTTCGTGTACCAAAAATGGATGGCAATGGCATCCTTCCTTTCTCCGTATGTTGTTTATTGTGTTCTTATAGTCGAGTCCATATTCAACACAAAGTTATTCATGAAATGTGTGTGCATATATACACACATAGAGCCATAGTTAGTGATTTTATTTGTGTGTTATCCCTTTTTGTTTGATGCTTTCGGGATTGAACCAGTAATACTGTAATGCGTATTCATTTATTGGATTGTCGTATTATTATACTATCACTATAAGTTTATAGAGTTGTTTTTTGTTATTTATTCATTATCCACGTGAATACATTATCCATACAAAAGTTTGGAAAGCTCCAGAATTTGTTCCCTGGGCAATAAATTGAATTACAACATGAAAATTACCTAAATAAGGATGTTTGTGCACTATTTTTTCTGTTGAGTGAATTGTTGGCTCTTGCAAGCTGTCCGATTGAACTCTGATTTGTCAACATGAGTTTAATGTTTCTATGATAAAATTAAGTATAATTTTATTAATTGCAATTTAATTTGGAGATCTTGTAAGCATGGTCATACCGATAGGGGTATATTATCTGTTTATTTGTGATACTAAAGTATTTCTAAATAAAGATTTTGTTGTGGAAATAAGTAAAGCAATTTAAACAAAAAAACAATAAAGTAGGCATGAACAGGACTAACTCATTGAGATTGGGTCAACATAATCAACCCGTTGAGCGGGTCAACGATTACAATGGACAAAGTTATTTATTTAGAGTTCAGTTAGCTCATATATATTAATTCATTTTAGATTTTATGGTTTTAAAGTTGACAGCCAAGACAAGTTTGAAGAAGTAGAATGATTATCTTTTTCTAGTTATATTCAAGTCTCTATCTACATGCATATCATGTGATATTCGTTATTATTAATATTATAATTTAGCAACTTCTTTGTTTCAATTCGAATTTCTTTACTTGAAATTAAAAGTTATTTGTCATTTTTTATACATTTCGTGGTATGTTATATGATTTATAGAGTTTTCATGGTTTATAAATGTGAAGGGAAAGCTATTTTTTTTCGAAAATGCTCAGTTACTTTTCGTTTTTTGTTTCATTTTAATTACATTTTATTATAAAATAAATAAAAGTAACTCTTTGTTAGAAAATGTAACTTCTTATATGAATACTGCAAATTTTGTTGAAGAGCCAATTAATTTAGATGATATTTCTTAAAATATAGGATCAAATTCATCTGCATTTTCAAATTACCGTTCAACAATGTAAGATCATTTTGAATTAAATAACCCAACACCGAAAACTATCTGATGCATTCATTGTTGAGAAACATATATGTTTCATAAAGATAAAGGAAAAATATAAGGTACGAGTAATATAAAGAGATAAATGGAAAGAAACATAAAGATATAATACCTAATTATAGAGAAACACAACTTAATATAAGTGAATGATAACTTTTTGGAAACTTAGCTTTTAATTTAGAAAAAAATCAACATGATTTTGTTCTTTGTCTTAGGCTATGTTCTGCATGTGATTTGAGATTTAGAATGCAGTTTGAGAATGTGTTTTCATAATGCGATCACAGATCAAGAATGCATTTCGTGTTCTGTAATTTATAAATTGAATTACAGAATGTGATGATGTTCTGTAAAAAGTTAGATGTAGAATGCATTTTAAGTAATAAATGACATTATTGCCCTTTTGGTTGTGAATATGATTAGATTCGAAATAATTAAATTCGAAATATTCCAACTACAACATAAATATAAACAATAAAGGACACTACATAAATTCATAATTCAGGTCGTCCAGATTGTCCAACTCCACCACGATGCGCTCTCCATAATGTTTCACAAATGTTATCTCTTGTCATCTCCATCGTAACATCAGAATGATAATTTTCTGGTTCTTCAGATCTTTCACTAGTTCGATCAATTGTATCATTCTTATTTTTATTGGATTTATCCAAGTTAGACCCATCATCGTTAGCATCTACATGACGAAGAAAATTATGTATGACCATGGTTGCAGGAATTAAAGATACCTGATGTTTAAATTTCAGGTTGTGTGGCATATCATCCAGAATATGAAAACGTTTTTTCCATATATCGAACGACCTTTCAATAACCGTCCGAAGAGATGAATGATTGTGATTAAATAATTCCTTTGGACTATTATATCCCGGAGCACGACGAAAATCGGGCATATGGTAACGCTCCCCCCTATAGGGAGCTAAATAACCCATAGTATTGGCGAACCCCGCATCAACTAAATAATATTTTCATGTAAAACAAAAAAAATGAATAAGAATTCTATATCTATGTGAAGTTATGTGTTAATCATATACCTTTAGGTGGTTTAGGAAAATGATATGCATCGTCTTCAAGACATTGGGAAAGTATCATACTGTCATGTGTAATTCCTTCAGATCCAGCCATTACAAAAATAAACCGCATGTTAAAGTCACAGACAGCAAGAACATTTTGTGTTGGTTCGTCTTTTCTTCCTATGAAACGAACTTGGTCACGCTCTGGTATAGAAGCCACAACGTGGGTTCCATCGATAGCTCCTATTGCATCTTTGAAATATGGATAATATTTGGAATTTGACTCTATATAAGGATGTACCTCATAGCAATCTTCGGTCGGTGTAACCCATTTTGTTGTCATCCTAAGACATGCCTTAAGAACATTGTGAAAAGATGTGTGAACCGTATCTGCTCCTCGTTGGAAAAACTCTTGCATATCTCTGTTGCCTTGTGCTTTTCCTGTTATCATAAGAAACATAGCAACTTGTTCTTCGACGTTTATGTATTTTCTCCTCTCCAAACCAAATTCATTCACAAGTATGGCACAGAAGTGTAAAAATGTCGATGTGTTCATTCTTAGAGATCTATATGCCCTTACGTCATGTCCGTTCAACATCGAAAGAAGCATTGCCCACCCACGAGCTGGACGGTCATGTATTGGTTGTTTCACCATAAATCGATTATGGTACGCAGCAACTCCTGCAATAGTCTCTTTACTCTTTCGGACATTTTTGCGAATGCATGAAAGTCGTTTTTCTTCTTCATCACTAGAGGCACCATGGTTGGAAGGAGATGAAGATGAACTCATTGTGGGGAAGAATGTTTGAAAAAAACCCATAACAACTACATTTTATAGAATATTTTTGTGTTTCTTTTACGGATCCCGATGAAATTGTGTTTGTTTAAATGTATTAAATAATAAATGTGTGTTTGTTACACGGATCCCGTGGAAATTGTGTTTGTTTAAATATATTCAATAATAAATGTGTGTTTGTTACACGGATCCCGGGGAAATTGTGTTTGTTTAAATGTATTGAATAGTAAGTGCATATTTGTTTTACGAAAATTGTGATTCTTTCAAGTTATTCATTCTATTGAATATCTAATTCAAGTTTGTTTCAATGTATTCAAAAGAAACAATTTAACATGTAACAAAAAGAAAATATCCAACAACATGTAACAAAAAGAAACATCCAACATGTAACAAAAAGAAAACATCCAACATCAAGCACAAATTCAACATCCACAATTGTTTTCAAAAGCACAAAAACTTTAAAGCATTATAGAGTACCCTTTCATTTCTTCGGTGATGTGGCATCGGAGCAACGTGATGAGTTCCTAGAAACCTTATCATTGACATATGACTCAAGCCAAGCTAAACGAGTATCATCATCACGAATCAACATGAAAATCTCACGATAAGAACCTTTTGCAAATAACTTCAAAGCCTGACAAAATAATGGATCACCAGCTACCATACCGGGAATGGAATATAGAACTTCCATACATCGTTTGATACTATGTTCCTTCATACCTAATACCTCTTGATGATCTGATTCTGAAATTTCAGTCAAACGTTGGATGGAAGCGGTGATCTTGTCGCTATTGCTACCACGCCCAGTTCGTCTTCGTTTTTGAGTAAATGCTGTTTTTTTTGTGGAAGAATGGCAAGCAATGTCTTCAATACTCAACATTGTATCAGTATGATCAAAATATGTATCGTCATGAACTTGCTCCGTGTCAGGATTAAATTCTTCAAATTCAAAGTTCACATCTTCCAATCCTGGTGGTAATATACCTGAACNATTATTCGAGGTATGAACCAATTGAGATTCGAGTTCAACTTGAGTTTGACTTGGTTCCAATGACTTAAAATAATATATATGATAATATTTCTAATACATAAACAATATTATAATATTATCAAATCACAAACCTTCAATAAATTTAAAACATTTTGAACTCACAAATAAATTCAAAACCTCAAAACTAGAGCATCTCTTTCTTTTGCACCTCTTATTGAAATACGCAACCTACTAAACAACCGTTAAATATATTAGTTTGAATTAATAATTGATACGTGGCTTTAAGAAAATAAAAAAAATTGATAAAAAACCCATAGGCCATAACCGGCTGTTTTGCAAAAGTACCCACTGCAAAATGTGAGTTTTATATATCTATGCCAAAATTCTTTGATAATAAATATATTTAAATGGATAGATTGACAAAACCCATTTTTTACGGTGAGTAGATTGGCAATACAGACGGCCATAACCGAGGTTTTTTTAAGTATATTTTTTTAACTTCTCTCTCCAAAACTACACTCATTTAAAAAACTACATTTTTTTATTTTTGAAGTTATAATTCTAGGTCAATATTGAAATGTTTAAAAACAACATCTATAGTTAATGTCGTACAAAATTACAATGTTATAATAAACATTCTATCCTACAATAGCACCCACTTTTTGAACTCATGTTTTCAAACTACTCATTTTAATACAAATTTCAAAACTACATAGGTCATTTTTGAAATTTTCAAAAACAACCTCTATACTTAATGTTGAAAAATTGAGTGTTGTAATAAAAATTTTGTCCAACTTTAAAAATGTTTAAGTCAAAGTAAATAAGTAGACTATAAATATGCAACTTGTGTAAGCATATTTGCTTGAACCTATAACATAACACAAAACAATCACTTTAAGTTTTTATTGATGCATCTTTCTTACCACATTTCTGTATTGGTCTTCAATCAATCTCACCTAGAAAACGAGAAGTTCGAGCTCCACCGCCTCTTGTCTTTCTGTCCGTGAGTTATGGTTGAACGCTAGTAGAAAATGTGTATCTTCCAAATGACTCCCCTAAATATTCATATTGATATGCATATGTAGCTAATATTGTTTCAATATCATACTCCTCTTGTAACACCCACGTGGATCAACTTTTTACTATCTACATACCTACAAGCATAATAAAACATAATCATTTTTATATCAATAAAGATGAGGGCTTCGGGGATCGATACCCGAATTGATATAGGCCCAAACATGCCGGGCCAATCCATACGACAAGAAACGAACCTATGCAGCCCAAGATCCAAAGCTTGACCCATTCGAGATAACCAGCCCAAAGCATTACATGACTAATGAGGCCCAAAGGACCATTTAGCCTGCAGGATCGAATGTTAGAGTAGGAAAACGCTCCTCGCATCGGGGACCGAACTCCTGGCTCGGTCCAAACGGTTACAGTTGGCTTTGGGCATGCACACGTTGTCTATGCTTCGAGCCCGCACACGTTGTCTGTACTTCGGGCTCATCCACGTTCTCTGTCAATGGGAAACGACTTTGTTCAGAAGTAGTTACAGAGCATTTTCCACGCTCGTTTCATATCTATAAATACAGGGCTTCAAGGCAAGCTCAGGAGGACCTTTGGTACACGCGAAATAGGCTTTACTCTATAGATTTCACTCCTTGCACTTTCTTATTACCTTAGTCATTTTCATAAACCTTCTACGTTTGTATCATAGACTCTTTGATTAATATATCAGCTAAGAGCATTTCTAGCTCTTAGTCAGGTGGTTTTTTTCCCATTATCAAGGGGTTTTTGCACGATAATTCGTTGTGTTTGTTGCTTGCACGATATTGTCCGCTTTGGACTAGGCTGACCCTAATGACACCCACCTAGTCCTCGCGGCTTTACTTTTTCCCTAGCTCCCACACTTCCCAATGGGTCATCCATCCCTGAATTGCTCCAGGGTGAGCACGCTTAACTTTCCAGTTCTAACGTTCCGTTTGCCACTTTGCTAGGTGATGAGAACTCTAGGACCGGGTACCCTGTAATGGGTGAGGCCCGATAACTGTTGGGCCAATTTAAATAATCAAAACGAATTCTCACAGCCCAATTACACCTTTAAGAAGACCGGCCCGATGTTCAACACGGAGGACCAAAGATAACCTTAGTAAAAATAAGCGTTATCTGCCAGCTGGCTCCGCGGTTCGGTCCGAACGGTTACAAAACAGTTACAGGCTCACGCGTTCCACGCTTCGGGCCCTGTCACGTTTATCATGCTTCGGGCCCGATCACGCAGACCACGCATCGGTCCCAGCCTCGTTTTACATCCTGCGATAGCAACCTCTAACAAACTTGTCAGAGGCGGTTACAGGACGTGGATTACACTAGCCGGCAACTCTATAAATACAGGGCAGGACGAAGGAAAAGACAGGACCCTTTGGATGCAGAAGAACAGGCTGTTACGCTGCCGAATTCTTCTTGCTTTCTTTGCCTCGTCATTTTCATTAACCTGTTTGTATAAACTTTGATTCATTTCTTTAGTGAACAGGCTAAGAGCATAATCAGCTCTTAGTTGAGTGGTTTTCACCCCAGTTCACGGGGTTTCCACTATAAATTGTCGTGCATTTACTTTGATTTTCTAGCTTTCAATCGTCTTCATATTTTAAAGAAATCAGAACCGAGTTCATTATTTGAACGAACCGGACGACTGTTGGTACCCCCTAAAAAGGGACCATAACAGTAATCAAATAACTACAGTACATCAAATATATACATTACAACTCAAGCATAAATATGATAAAAAATATCATTCTATTTAAAGTACAAAAATGTAGCAATCTATTTCAAAAAATGCAACAATTTCTTACAAAACTATTACCAATAAAGTAACAATCTATTTCAAAAAATGTAGCAATCTAACAAAATAACGTAATTTGTATGAAAAGGACATGCAGAACAAATTTCAGAAAATTGAAACAAACTCGGAAAAATGCGACATATGCTTTATTTGTTCATTTGCAATGAACGCAAAAAAATCCGAGAAAAATCCACAACATTCAAAATAAAAACAATAGAAAACGAAGTGGAAATACGAGGAAATAAATACATAAGAAAACGACAACTAAATGCCACTAGTTTATTTATTCGTTTACAATGAACACGAAAAAATCCAATAAAAACGCACAACATTCACAAATGAATACAACAAAAAACGAAATGTAAATGAGAGGAAATGACTACTAGCTTCGAATCATGTAACGAAAACAAATTTCAGAAACGAGGCAACATGAATTGTATGCAAGGCAACACAAGTATTTCAGAAACATTCATACCTTTTTTGTCGAAAAAATACTTCAAAAATTCGAAAAAACGCACAACATTCATGCCCAAACATTCATACCTTTTTTATCGAAAAAAAAACTTTAAAAATCCGAAAAAACGCACAACACTCATACCTCTTTTATCAAAAAAAAACTTTGAAAATCCGAAAAAACACACAAAATTCATGCCCAAACATTCATACCTCTTTTATCGAAAAAAAACTTCAAAAATCCGAAAAAACGCACAACATTCATGCCCAAACATTCATACCTCTTTTATCGAAAAAAAACATCAAAAATTCGAAAAAACGCACAACATTCATGCCCAAACATTCATTACTCTTTTATGGAAAAAAAACTTCAAACATCTGAAAAAACGCACAATATTCATGCCCAAACATTAGTACCTCTCTTGTCGAAAAGAAACTTCAAAAATTTGAAAAAACGAACAACATTAATGCCCAAACATTCATAACTCTTTTATCGAAAAAAAAACTTCAAAAATCTGAAAAAACACACAACATTCATACCCAAACATTCATACATCTTTTATCAAAAAAAACTTCATAAATTCGAAAAAACGCACAACATTCATGCCCAAACATTAATACCTCTTTTATCGAAACAAAAAACTTCAAAAATACGAAATACGCATAACATTCATGCCCAAACATTCATACCACTTTCGTCGAAAAAAAACGTCAAAAATACGAAAAAACGCATGACATTCATGCCTCTTTTGTACTCTAAATATTTCAGAATTTATTAGGGCGAATAGTATGCGAGGAAGAAGAAACTTTACCTCCAAAGTGAAGATTAAGAAAGCAAATTCCCAAACAAAGTAGTGGTTGTTTCTTGTCGAAAACAAAATTCAAAAATCCGAAAAAACTCACAAGATTCATACCCTTTTGTACCATAAACGAAGCAACGCGATTGGTATGCAAGGAACACGAAACTTGAACCCGAAAGTGGCGAAAAAGAAGACAAATGCCCAAGAATGTTGCGGCCGTTCTCTTGTACCCTAAGCCCAAAATAAGCTTTAATCTTGTAATCTAACGGGGTGAGTTAACGGAAAAATAATTTCAGGGACTACAAATGCAAAATGTTAATAAGATTGGGGATTTGTTTTGCTTATATGTGGAAAGAACAAGGACCTGTTTTGTTATATTAAAATTATGGGGACTAATAACGAACTTTGGGGATCCAATTTGTCTGATCTCGCAAACTATGAGGACACATATTGTAAAATAACATAAACAGTGAGGACCGAAAAAACCAAAAAAAAATATGGGGACCCAATATGCCAAATACCCTATATGGGGACTATGTGCACAATTTTCTCGATAAAAATAGTACAAAAATTATTATAATCAAACAACTTTAAATTCAAAAAGTTTGTAAATATATTCTCTAATATTTATAATTGCATATTTAATTCAAAAGATTAAAAGTAATTATTGTTTGATTTTAATATCGTTTTTATTTGATTAATTAACCTTAAAAAGTGTAAACATATATCTAAATTTTAAAATTGTGTAAATAACATATTTAATTATTAAAAATTACATAAATAACACTTTAATCTTTCAAAATCGATTACCAAAAAATTTGACTAAAAATCGTTATTTTATAGTCAAATTGAGAAAATTCCCGGAAATACCATTGATAAGTTCCTGATCCCCCAATACATAGAAAACATCCCAAAATATCATAAAAGCTCACCAATGTGCTCTTTGTGCGCCAATAACTAAAATACCTCTGGCGTCATTCCGGGCCGAAACCATCCAAAACTTCCCAAAACATCATTAGAATACTTATATGTGGGACTGGGATGCCCATATTATGAGATTACCATCTAAATCGCATTACTCCGAAAGTGTAATAAAAACAGAAAATACCGTTTAGTCATGTCGGACGAGCCTCGAGGGGTATCATAATAACATAAATTCCCTCAGACAATAACAATGAATATAACAATGTGATCAATGACTTAAAATTTGTCTTTATTAAAATAATTTTTTATGTACTTTATTTAAGACATGTATGAGATATTATTGATTATTTTTCCTAGGTGCTTTTAATTTTGGTACCAATAACGAAAAACTGAAATTATTTCAGTATTTCGGTTCGATACCAAAAATATATTAGATTGGAATCGGTATTTGACATTGTTGATAATTTGGTATTCAGTATTTCACTAGTTAGTCTGGTTTGGTATTTGGTACTGATGAGAACTCCAGGACCAGTCACCCTGCAACGGATGAGGCTCAATAATGATTGGTCCGATCCGAATGGTGGAAGCGAACTTGTTCAGCCCATTTGTACACTTAACGAAAAGCGGCCCGATGTTCCGCGAGAGGACCGAAGATAACCTTGGCGAAATAAAGCGTTTTCTGGTAACTGGCTCCTTGGTTTGGTCCAAACGGTTACAAACCCGCACTTTCCACGCTTTGGGCCTTCACACGTTTACCACGCCTCGGGCCCGTTCACGCAGACCACGCCTCGGTCCCAGCCTCGTTTTACATCGCGCGACAACAATCTCTAACAAACCTGTCAGAGGCGGTTACAGAGCGCGATTTACACACGCCACTAGCTCTATAAGTATAGAGCGCGACGACGGAAACAGAGGACCTTTTGGACGCGTAAGAACATGCCGTTACCCTTCCGGAGTTCTTACTGCTTTCTTATTCCTTGTCATTTTCATAAAACCTTTACTGTATTCTGTATGGATTGTTCGATTAGTGGACAGGCTATGAGCATAATTCACTCTTAGTCAAGTGGTTTTCTCCCCAATTCCTGGGGTTTCCACTATAAATCGCTGCGTCGCTTTATTATTTCTAGTTTTAATCCTCTTCCAGATCAAAAACAAATCAAAACCGAATTCGTTAGCTGACGAATCGGGTGACTGTTGGTACCCCCTAAAATGGGACCATAACAGGTACCAAATGCACACCCTAGCTTCTTGTTAGAATTGGATTTCAAATTGAAAACCAAGAAGTTTTGTCATCTGCTTTTGTTGAAATAGTGTTCCCAATTTTTACCTTTGAGATACTTTAGGCTGTGATTGTCTGTCTTTATAATGAATTTACGCCCCATCAAGTAATGCTTCCATTTAAGGATGACATGGACCATGGCTATCAAATATCAATTCCTTCTCATAAACCGATAATCCCATAAATTTAGATCCTAGACTCTTGGAAAAATAAGCGAGAGGATGATCCTTATGAGATAGAACATCTCCAATGCCATAGTCACAAGCGTCCGTTTCGATAATAAAGGGATTCTAATAATCAGGCAGGGAGAGGACAGGAGCCGATGAGAGAATTGCTTTCAATTTTTGGAAGGCATTGGTGGCTGTCTCATTCCAATTCAAGCTATCTCTCTTTAATAATTGAGTGAGTGGTTTATTTATGAGTCCATAACCTCGTATGAATCTTCGGTGATAGCCGGATAGCACCAGAAATCTTCTTAGCTCCTTGAGATTTTTTGGAATGGGTCATTACAATAAATCCCGAACTTTGGCTGGATCTGTAGACACTCCTCTTTTCGATATTATGTGACCAAGATAACCAATAGAGGTATGCCCGAATGAACATTTGGAGAGCTTGGCAGATAAAACATTAGACTTTATAATACGTAAAGTTTGTGCAAGGTGTGTAATGTGTTCATCCCACGTCTTGCTATAAATAAAAATATCATCGAAGAAAACAAGTACAAATTTTCTCAAAACAACCGCAAAAATAGAATTCATCATGGATTGAAATGTAGAAGGTGCGTTAGTTAAACCAAAAGGCATAGCTAAAAATTCATAATGCCCCAAATGCGTAGAAAAATTAGTTTTATATGCATCTTCCGGAAGCATACGAACTTGGAAAAAACCTAATCTCAAATATAGTTTAGAAAAATATTTGGCTCCATGCAATTCATCATTGAGAGGAATAGGAAATTGATGTTTTACCGTAAGATCGTGTAGACACCTTAAGTCAACACACATACGACATTCTCCATCCTTTCAAGAAATAAGAAGTACAAATGATGAGAATGGACTTTAATGGGACGAATTAATCCTAAGTGGAGAAGTTCCTTGATAATAGATTCTAATTCCCCTTTTAGATGATGAGGGATATGATATGGTGGGAATATCCTTGGTTAAGCATCTGGAAGCAATGTGATGATGTGCTCTATATCCCTGCGTGGAGACATGTAGTAGGTTCGTTAAATATTTATGCATACTACTAGAATAAACTTTGGATGTTGGGGTCCATATGAAATAATTGAGCAAGACAACAAGTTCCTGATGATCGTAAAGACTTGGTGTTTTGTTGAGCATTTATGAAGGATATTTCTACTGTTGATCCAATGCATGGAAAGAATATGGTTGTGCCTTTAGAATGAATCGTATAGGTCATAAAGCGGTAACTTTGGGCAACATGATCATGTTCACGAAGCCAAATCCCTCCGAGTATCATATCGTAAGCTCCTTTTAAATGAAATAACCTATAGTCGAAATAGATTTCATGTGATTTCATCGACCAACAGAAATTCTTGCATATTTTGTCACTAATAGTTCGATGACCACTGCATGTTGTAACAAATAAGGGGGAAGCATCCTCAGTACGCAGACGAAGAGTTGCTGCAAAATTATCATCTATGAAGCTTATAGTACTACCATTATCGATCAAGATGAGTATATCCTTATAACAATGGTGTCCCATAAGACGGAAGTGATTTTCAGTGCACTCTCCTTAGATAACGTTAAGAGATAAAATTGGGGAAACAGCGCATGATTGGTGAACCTCTGTATCATCTTGATGCAATTTGAGTTGTGGGAATGGTTCCTCATTATTAGCTTCCTCTTCTTCTTCTCCCGATATAAGGTAGAGTTGCTTGGTCAAACAACGATGTTCCATTGAATAAGATGCTCCACATTTAATTCACAACAATTTCTCAAGTCGTTCACAAACTAATTCATCTGAAATGAGATGTCTTGGTGGTCTTATGTGGTTCGGAACAGGGGCTGTTGGAGAGGAAGGGTCCGAAGAATTCCTTGAAAAACTAGATCTAGTATGGTTATGCGCAAAGCCTAGAATTCTTCGTCCTTACCCTTGACAATTATTTTAGAAAAAAATAAAACTCATAAAATTTTATTTTATAACATAAAATAAAGGTGGCCGCGATCCGTAAGGCTACCTGTAACTTTGTCCGCGCCCAAAACCATTTCCGCCATATAAATCTCTCTACACATCATCATTCTCTCACATCCACATCATTTTCTCTTTCAACTTCTAAAAATTCTCACTTATCCACATATTATTTATTTCTCTTTCATCCACATCATATTCTCTCTCCAAATTTCATTTTATCTTTCTATCTCATCAACTTTATTATTTTATTATTTTATTTATCATTAAATATTACATTTCAATNAATATCTTTGGGATCTTAGCTGCTATAAACCGCAAAAAAACAGTAGTGAATGCAATGCGTTTTGTGTTTATGTATAGAAAAATCAATTCTTTTTCTAAAATTGGAGGACAACTTCTAACGAGGCATTAATGAATTATCAAAACTTTTGATAGTTTGTGTCCTATAAAATATCCGAAATAAAAATAACAATAAAAGAAAGGAGGTGAATAAGAATGGATCAGATCAATGGCTTGGATTTCTCTAGTAAATGAGAAAAAAATAGTAGCACAGTATAATCAACTTCGAATCATCTGGGGAAATAATCATCATATCCATTAACACCAAAAAAATACATAGAGGAAGAATCAAATAAACAGTTGTAAAATGGAATGCTAAAAAATGAATAGGTTTTAAATTGAATTTGTTCTTAGAGATGGATCAGAATATCTGGCTTGGATTCCCTCCAGAATGAGAAAATACACAAAGAGCGCTCAATAATTTCAGCTTCGAATCATCTGGGGAAATAATCATCACATCCATCTCACTAAACATTTTCAAAACAAAGATCGGATACTCCGTAAGAACGGAGCTCCATAAAAAAGGATAAAAGGATGGGTAATATTTCAGCGTAGGCTCATACACAACGCCAATTTTATGAAGAGCGCCAGTAAACAGTAATAGACGCGGCCGTCATGAGACACAAAAACAACGAGACAATAAAAAAATGAAACGCAGGATCTCAAACAACAGGCGCAGGCGGCTGCGAAGAAGAGAACCATTAATTTTTTTTATGAATTGGAGTTATATATAGACAGAGTTAAAACCCTAATTTCATAAAATTGCATTTTATCGACTTTTTTCAACGCGATTTTAGGATAATTTTTAAACCGTATCGGTAAATTTCATATGATATCATTAAATGATTTTCATTATTATTTTATTACATTACAATTGATATCATGTTTACAACGTTGAATGTTGCATAATAGGGGTTTAAGTGGATTGGATAAATTGAGTATTTAAGTCCACTCCATTCATTTGGATCGGATTTAGATTGTAATATTTTGATTTGGATTATATATAGATTATAAGCTAATGATTCTGATCGCAATAGCCTAGGGATAACCCTGTGATATTAGTCTCATTATATGTGATCATATTTATGGTTTTTATTTGGATAAACGATCAAAATGACCAAATATTCGCTTGTGGTTTGCATTCAACAAAATTTTATGATTAATGGGAACTTTTACCCATGCTCGGAATTATCATAAAACTTTCTGTGATTATCTTAGATTCTTAGTCATGTTCAGGAATATCTGGGATTCAAATTATGCCGAAAGATTATATTTCTATAATCGGCAAACTAATCATATAAAAATTTATTATTATTCCGGAGGTGAACTTCTCTATACAGATTATTCGGAGTTATATTTTTAAAGTGATAAGAGAAAATGAAAAGAAAAGAAAGGAAATTTCAACAGGATTTATACGATGGGGAATACAAAAAGAGGAGAGATTATAAAAGCGAAGAAACTATATTAAGAAGTTTATTTCTTCTTCTTCTCGGAGCTTGAGCTTTCGCCGGGTCCGCTGGGGCGCTTCCTTATTATCTTGATCGTCGGGGAAGAGGATTAAGATCCTCGAGAAACTCCGCATCAGTTTGTTTCCTCTGGACAAAACCTGTCATTTCAGTTTCATGGCACTCCCGGGATTCTATTACACTGGCGGGAACATATATGGGAGGGTCATAATGAGACATCACCTCCTCATGTCTAAGGAGATCCGCCACGAGGGGATCCACCGGTTCCGGGAATAGTGGAGCCAGTCTTTGGAATGCATCCAGTGGTGGGCCCTCTTCAGTCTCGATCTCCTCCGAGAAGAATTGTCGATGCAAGTCTTCTTCCATATTAAATTGGAGAGCCCCGAATGGATCTTGGGAGCAATCTAATTTCTCCGCAGCAAGGACAAGTTCGAACTTCCCGGAGAGCCAGGGATCTAACTTCTCGTTTTCCTCCGTGATAACGATATGCCCAAAATTCTCTATGTCTGGACACTCCCCCTCAAAAAGTACATGACGGATGATTTTTCATTCAATAGGGCCACCAAATTCCGGAAAGTCGGAGAATGTACCGTGAACTCCCATATCAACTTCCGGAAACAATCATTTAACTGGCGCGGCAACCTAGCAGCCCGAGCCCTGAGACCATCTACAGTGGACTCGAGGAAATCATTCTTTGATTTCAGTTCTTTATTCTCCTCCGTGGCATTTTCGAGAGCTTTCTTATCAGCTGCACTGGTGTCCTTGGCCTTTTTCAGCTTTACCTCGGTCTAAGTTTGGGTCTCTTTCAGCTTGTCCTGAGCATATTTTAAATTCACCTTGAGTGTATCTATGGATTGCTCGAAAGCATGCTTTTTCCCGACGAAAAAGGCTTCGCACTCAGTCAAGTCGCTGCGATGGGCACGGGTTAGAGCCTCAATCGCCTTATTGTGTTCCGCCCTGAGTGCCACCATGTCTTGAGCATGCTTCTCCAGCTGGTTTTGAATCATTTTTTCCGCAGCTTTCTTCGTCTGCTCCCCAATGATATCCGGACAGTCGAGTTCCGAATGCCTCAACATACAGTATTCCCCAACTAGGACCGCGGAACCCAATTCCACGAGTGTCCACTCTATCCGAAAGAAAACCCAGAGTTATGAGTATATATACATATTAAAGATGGGACAAATAATTTTTGGAGCAATAATGGTCAGTACGAATCTCTCCCCCAACACGACGTATCGTTGCAAGTTGCCCATCGCCCGACTGAAATCAGTAAACATTGTGTGGTCATCTTGGCCCCGCGGTGGCATCTCTGGATTCCGATAAAAATACGTCAAGGACGGCCTGTTGGATACCTTGTCATCCTTCGGAATCTGGCGGGCCACTCCGTCTCTCATCAAAACAAAACCGGCCCGACGCCCCATCTCGAGCCATTCCTTCATGGTGAGTTTCGAAATATCTCTTATCCGAAAGACATCTAGAAATTCGGGGTTCAACCCACTTTTTTTAATGGGCTCTGATAATTCCAAAATAGTGGGACCCTCCACCGGCCTTTTTCCAGGATCCGGACCAGCATACTGGGCTGCTTCCGCCTCCGGACGGGTCTCCTGCACCACTTCTTCAATTGACGGGCCGGTTGGTTGCCCCCCACTGATCTCACCCTCCTCGTCGTCCCCGAAGACATCAACTAACGCATCAGCAAAATCATACATCCCTCCTTCGATAACGCAGTCCTTAGGGTTAATCTCTAGTTGTCGAGCCACAGGAGCCGGATCTTCAACATTCTCAGGCGCCATCATGTTTTCTGACTGCTCGGGAGTTCCCATTATTGCAGCAAGCTACGGGGGAGTAATGGGTCTGACTTCATCAGTTGGTGGTTCCATCTCTTGTACACTTAGTGCTAGCTGCAGCCGCTGACTTCATCATTCTCCGCAACTAGAGCACGGAGTGATCTCAACCTATCGCCCAACTTAGAATGGTCTTCAGTTGGGGTCATTATTTTATCTGCAAAACAAACAAGTCGTGTAAGCTATACGGNCCAAGGATCTTCCACAGTATCGCGGGTCGACTGACCCGCATGCTCATACATCGAATCTGGAGATTCATGTAAGTTTGATGAATTTCAGTGACGCGGCTATGTGCTTCGTTTTTGCCGCTTCTCTTAAAGAGTCAGCCCTCCGGTGGTTCAACCGGTTGCCGAAACGTTCGATCGTTTCTTACCAAGATTTCAAGGATCAATTTTATTCGGCCTTCGCGCCTTTCAACACACCGATAAAGTCTATTACTTCTTTGACCGCGTTGCGGTATGATTCTTCGGAAAGATTGTTGGGTTTTATTACCCGTTTTGAGGCCGAGTGTAGGAAAATACCTCGGATTACAGTTAGTGAGAAAGTCGGGGTGCTGCAGCTTATTCTAGCTGGGCATCCATTATGTAATTCTTTGAACAGAGATCCCCCGGAAAGTAAGGAGGATTTGGCTTTGAGATGTACGCAATACATCTGAGAAGATGAAGGTCTACGAGACCATGGAGTGATTGAAGTACGGACATACGGATCACACAACATTGTTGCGTGCCGTGGGTTAGACAAGGTTGTCCCGCACGCAAAACCAAAGCTGAGGGCTTTTCCGACGTATAATTATGAACAGATTTTTGTGATTATCGAGCAGAAGAAGGGTGGATCTCTCCGCTATCCCCCTCCCTTGCATGAACCAACACCGGGGACTTACGAGTCCCAAGTATTTTGTCACTTCCATCGGAGTTTTGGGCACTCAACCAATGATTGCCAAGAGTTAATGTCTGAAGTGGAAAGATTGTTGGAGTTGGGCCAGCTTGATGAACTAATCAGTACGGTGGAGGCTCTACCCGAGTCTAAACCGGGAAAGATCGATATTCCGGAGGGGGCGGTACCTAAACCCCCAAGAGCCGACGCGCCATGGCCAAACGAAAGAGGACGTGGAAATGGCGGACATCGTGGCCAACGTCAAGGTGGTGGCCAAAGAGGATATTTTAACGGCGGAAGACAAAATCAGAGAGGAGGAAGGAGAGGAAACAATCATCGCGGCCGCGGCAGGTATCAGCCGCAAAGAAACCAGCAGGGGTATGGATATGATGCTTATCCACCGGCCCCGGCAAATCAACAAGCACTACCTCCTCCCCCTCCGGTTGGCCCCAACTAGGGTCAACCTATTTTGAACGTTGAAAATGCCCAACCGAGATGGGGAAACTTAGGCCCCAATATTATGACTATCGCTGGAGGAAAAAGCGTCGGTGATTCGAACCGCGCCCGCAAACGCTCTTATCAGGCGTTACATCAAAAAGGGCGCTTCATGGAAGTAAACATGGTCCAACTGACAGATTTGGACAAGATGACGATCTCGTTCGGACCTGAGGATTTATCTGGGGTTTTCTCCCCACAAGATGATGCATTGGTTGTCTCTCCCATTATTGCTAACCATCCTGTTTCTCGAGTGTTGGTCGACACCGGGGCTGCTACCAACATTTTAACTCTTGCAGCTTTTGAGCAAATGGCACTGAAAGGGACCACCCAACTACAACATGTGAACACAAAATAAGTTGGTTTTAACAACAGCGTTGTTGCTGCTGAGGGATCTGTTCTTCTACCGGTGACCTTGGGCGATCCCGAAATCTCAAGGACTTTGATGGTGGAATTTGTGGTGGTAGATCTCCCCATACTCCCGTAGAATGCAATTCTTGGGAGAAGTTGTTTAAATCTATTCGGAGCTGTGGTGTCTCAACCACACTTGATGATGAAGTTCCCAACGCAACTAGGGGTTGGAAAGATGAAGGGAGATCAGGAGATATCGCGATCATGCTATAATGTGATGTGCAGGAGTGGTATGGATGGGTCGAAAGCAAAATCAAGTGTTTATATGGTGGACTTCTCGTCTGATGAAATTATTGAAACAAATGAGGGACCCTCTCTTAGGAAGTTTAAAGAGAATGATATGAAGATTGAGCCTTTGGGGATCAAGACAGTGCCTTTATTTCCCGGCAACCTCGAAAAAACAGTGACAATCGGTTCCGAGTTGTCACCTGAGTTTGAGAAGGAGGTAATTTCTTTTTTGCGAAATAATGTAGATGTTTTTGCTTGGTCTTATCAGGATTATGTGGGGGTTGATCCCCAAGTCTGTTCTCATAGACTCAATGTTAACCCATATGTGCGACCAGTTCATCAGAAAAAGAGGAAGTTTTCCCCGGAGAAAGAAAGAGCAATTGATGAGGAGGTGGAAAGTTTGCTGCAGGCAGGATTCATAGAGCGTGTTAGATACACGGATTGGGTCGCGAATCCAGTGGTGGTCCCAAAGACGAGTGGTGGCTGGAGAGTTTGCATCGATTTTACGGATTTAAATAAAGCATGCCCGAAGGATCCGTATCCGCTACCGGCCATTGACATGATGGTGGATGCGGCCTGTGGCTTTGAACTGCTTAGTATGTTAGATGCCTTTAAGGGTTATAACCAAATTTTCATGCATTGTGAAGACAAGTCGTTTACTTCATTTATGACAAACAAAGGCGTTTTTTGCTATAGAGTTATGCCATTCGGCTTGAAAAACGCTGGGGCCACCTATCAACGTTTAATGAATTCGATGTTCAAAGATATGATCGGAAAATCTTTGGAGGTTTATATCGACGATATATTAATAAAGAGTAAGCATGGGGATAATCACATCCAATATCTGAATGATTGTTTTGCAGTACTGAGAAAGTACAGGATGAAATTGAATCCCCTCAAGTGTGCTTTTTGTGTGAAAGGAGGTAAATTCCTCGGCTTTATGGTATCTGAAAGAGGAATCGAGATGAATCCGGATAAGATAACAGCTATCCAAGAAATGACCCCTCCAACGACTGTCAGAGAAGTTCAAAGGCTAACTGGGAGGTTAGCCTCGTTAAATCGCTTCATCTCGCGATCTGCAGAAAGAAGCTTGCCGTTTTTCAAAGTTTTGCGCAAAACGAATCTTTTGTATTGGGATGATGAATGCAGCAGGGCTTTTGAGAGTTTGAAAGACTACCTGAGTAAACCACCATTCATGTCTCCTCCATCTCCGGGGGAACCATTAGGTTTATATTTATCAGTGACAAGAGAGGCAGTGAGTGCTGCGTTGGTCAGACTTAGCGACAAAGAGCACAGGCCGATATATTACGTGAGCAAGAAATTGCATGGAGCGGAATCTCGCTACACTGATTTGGAGAAATTTGTATTAGCTCTGGTTGTTGCCTCGAGGAAGTTGAGACACTATTTCCAAGGACATCATATTGCAGTCTTGACGGATCAGCCTATTCGAAGCGTGTTATCAAAGATTGATGCCTCTGGTAGGCTAGCAAAGTGGAATATCGAATTGGGCCAGTATCAGATAGAATATATCTCCAGGCGAGCATTAAAGGCCCAGGTACTAGTGGATTTCATAGTGGAGATGACTCGGTCGGAGGAATTGGGTATTCAGGAATATTGGGATGCCTTTGTCGATGGATCGGTATCTGCCGGGCGAGCCGGCATCGGTGTTTATTTTAAAGAAAGGAAATCTGGCGAAGAGCATGAGTACGCCGTAAAGTTGCGCTTCCCCGCAACTAACAACGTCGCGGAATATGAAGCTTTGATCTTCGGTATTAACTTGGCGGTAGAAATTGGAATTGTTCGTTTGCATGCCCACTCTGATTCGCAGTTAGTGGTAAACCAGTTTGCAGATATTTACGCCACAAGCGGGAACCATTTGTGCAGATATTTAGAAAAGCTCAGGCAGGCCGCCAAGAATCTGAAGATATTTACGCTCACGTATATCCCTAGGGAGGAAAACACGCGTGCAGACGGCCTTGCAAAGGCGGCGACGATTTTAGAACTCTCCGACGAGTCAAAGATAACAACAATGATCCACTATCAGCCCTCTGTCAGTTCTTTGGAGAAACAGACAGCCGAGGTGGCTAATTTGGAATTTTCGAATGAAACATGGTTTTTATTAGATGCCATAACTGACGAGCCATCTTGGAAGGATGCTATTGTGAATTATCTCATCAAGAGAGAGTTACCCACTGACGAAGGTGAGGCTCGAAGGACTATGCAAAGAGCCACAAATTTTATCTATGTGGATGATAAGCTGTATAAGAAGAATTTTGGAGGCCCGTATCTCCGATGCTTGTCCCCAGTACAGGCTAAGGCCGTTATGGAAGAAGTTCACGCTGGGGACTGTGGTGATCACTCAGCAGGTCGATCTTTGGCTAACAAGGTTAAGAGGGCCGGGTATTTTTGGCCAACATTGGTGAAAGATTGTGTGAATTTTGCTCGGGCTTGTTCTGCATGCCAGTTCCACTCGAACGTGCATCATGTACCAAGAGCCATCATGAAACCTTTACCGACAACATGCCCTTTCGATATGTGGGGCATCGATATTTTGGGGCCGTTTCCAAAAGCACCTAGCCAAAAGAAATTTTGCATCGTGGCTGTGGAACATTTTTCCAAATGGATAGAGGTCGAAGCTGTATCACGCGTTCGGGAACAGGAGATTATCAGTTTCCTTTGGAGGTACATTGTATGCCGATTCGGAATTCCCCGGATTTTGGTGTCGGATAATGGAACGCAATTCGCCGGTAAAAGAGTAAATGAGTGGTGTGAGAGTTATGGAATTGAACAGCGGTTTACCTCCGTGGCACACCCAGAGACAAACGGGCTCACGGAAGTTATCAATCGCATTATCCTGCAGCAGTTGAAAGCACGGATAGATGAGTCCAAGGGCTCTTGGGTGGATGAATTACATAACGTGATGTGGGCGTATCGGACATCACCGAGGTCTACTACCGGATTCAGCCCTTTCTCTCTAGTATATGGCTCCGAGGCCGTGTCTCCGGTTGAAGTGACTATTTTATCTGAAAGAGTCATCGCTTATGACGAGGTTTTGAACGAGGATATGAGAAAATTAGACCTTCACAGTATTGATGATATCCGCGATAGAGCCGCGATACGAATGGAGGTATGTAAAAGGCGGATGGCTAAGCAACATGACAAAGGCGTTCGACCTATGTTATTAAAAGTTGGAGACTTGGTTCTTAAGAAAGTGGAAGTCTCGAAGCATGTTGGCAAGTTGGATCGAAAATGGGAAGGACCGTACAGAGTAACGGCCGTAGTGAAGGAAGGAACGTACAAAATCGCAAATATGAGCAGGGAGGAGCTGCCACGGACTTGGCATATTTCCAATTTGCGCAAGTATTATGTATAGACGTGACTCATCGATCTTTTTGAAAATAAAATTTCCCCTCTTTTTGGTGGTCATATTCTGAATTTTTAAGTATCTTTTTTGACGACATGAATCCAATCAACTAGGGGACTGGTAAGGTAGGAGTAGGCCCATTGCGTTTTAGTATGAAGGAGGTTGGAATAAATTAAATAAGATAGATTAGAAACGCAATGTGCCACCGGTTTTATAGTCGATCATTTTCAAACTCGTCAAATTAAATACTGTGTCAAAATATTTTGAACATGATGAGTCTTCCTGTTCGCGGCAGAACCGTCTATACACAATGACTGTTGGAATATGTTAAGAGGCCTGTTTGTTGTGATGTCAATTTCCGTGGCAAATCAGGGTGCAAGTATATACCTGACTCCCCCATGACACGCCGACGAGGGTCGCGCCCTCGCCGGAGGCTGGTCCTTTTCCGCATGGCACCGTTTTATGAACGGGCCAAATGACACCGTTTTATGAACGGGTCGAAAGTGCGGTGGCACCGTTTTACGAACGGGCCAAATGACACCGTTTTATGAACGGGTCGAAAGTGCGATGGCACCGTTTCATGAACGGGCCAAATGACACCGTTTTATGAACGGGTCAAATGTACGACGGCGCCGTCTTATGGACAGGCCGAGTAAGTGAGATGGCCCCGGGTGCAATATATACCGGCGGTGAAAGTTTGATGGCCCCGGGTGTAAGTATATACCGGCGGCGACAGTTTGATGGCCCCGGGTGCAAGTATATACCGGCGGCGAGAATTTGATGACCCCGGGTGTAAGTATATACCGGTGGCAGAGATATATTGGTGAATGCAGAACAGTGGACTTATCTTGAGTATCTACTCATTTTAAAGAGGCTTTCGCCTTAGAGTTATCGCAGACTTATGCAAACCCCACTACACTGGGGACTCTCCTACATCCTTATTATTATTATATGCGCTGTTGTTGCGCATCCATAATCGGAGATTCAAGCATGTTCTTATTACCTCGGAAGGTTATTTCTTGTCAAGTATTATTCAGAATTACAGATTCCATATCAGAGATCCACGCATATTCTTATATTCTCGAAAGGTTATTTCCTGAAGTGGATTGTTCGGAATTATACATTTCTCGAAGAAGGTAACGGGAAAATAAAGTTGAGAAGAGGAGAGTCTGCATTATTCAGAGTATGTTTCTTTATTCGAAAGTAAAGCAAAAAAAAATTATTATTGGAAAGAAGACAAAATCAAATTTCATATATGAAAGGGGAGTACAAAATACGGAGAGTACAAAACTGAAGAAATAAGATATGGAAGTTTATTTCTTCCTCTTGGAGCCCGAACGTTCACCAGCTTCTCTAGGGCGCTTTCTTACCAGCTTAATTGTTGACGAGGGAGGAGGAGTATCTTTTTCTTTAGTCCTTGCAGTGGGCAGCTTCTCGAGAACAAAGCTCGCCATCTCGACCTCGTGGCGCTCCCGAGCCTCTGTTACACTAGCAGGAACATATAGTGGAGGGTCACGTTGACCCATTATCTCCTCGTCTTTAAGGATGTCTCCCAAGAGGGGACCCATCGGTTCCGGGAATAAGGTAGCCAACCTCCGAAACGCATCCACCGATGTGCCCTCCTCCGGTATTTTGACCTCCTCTGAATATATTTGCTGGTGCAAATCTTCCTCCAAGTTGAATTGGAGCTCCCCGAATGGATCCCCCGAGCAGTCGAGCTTATCTTCCGCATCTATAGGCTCGAACTTGCAGGATAAACTGGGATCAAGTCTCTTCCTCTCTTTAGGAGTTAGGGATGTGCCCATGATTCTTTGCGTCTGGACACTCCCTCTAAAAAAGTAAAGAGCAGACGAGGTTGCATTAGCTAGGGCCGCCAGGTTTCTGAAAGTTGGAGAATGCACTGTATACTCCCAGATCAGTTTCCGCAAACAATCGTTGATCTGGGACGGCAACCTGGCGGCTCGAGCCCGATGATCATCCACGGTGGCTTGGAGGGACTCATTCTTTGATTTCAATTCCTTGTTCTCCTCCAAAGCCTTTCCGAGAGCTTTCTTATCAGCAATATTGGTTTCTTTGGCCTTTTTCAATTGGTCTTCGGTCTCAGCCCTAACTTCCTTCAATTTGTCTTGAGCATACTTCTCATTCGTCTTGAGAGTATCAATCGATTGCTCAAGAGCATGCCTCTTCCCGATATGAAACGCCGCACACTCCGTCAATTCGCTACGATGAACCCGAATTAGGGCATCGATCGCCTTGTTATGTTCTTCCCGGAGTGCCGCCATCTCTTGGGCATGCTTTTCCCGCTGGTTTTGTATCAGCTTAATACTGCGGCTGCGGTGCTCATCTCCACAACCGTCCGCTCCATCTGAAACAAAGCAAAAACAATAAAACGTATGAGTTACGGGCGAAATAAAAAGTAAATAGCGATGGCTGATTTGATTACAAACCTCTCCCATCATGCGACGCGCGGTCGCAAACTGGCTCATCAACCGACCGAAGTCGGTAAACACCGTGTGGTCATCTCGTCCACACGGCGGGAGTGACGGACTTCTTTCAAAATACGTCAAGGCTGGCCTATTGGAAAAACTATCACCCCTCGGAATCCGAAAGGTGACTCCATCTTTAATTAGTATCAGGCCAGCCTGACGTCCCATCTCGAGCCATTCCTTTACCACGTGCTTGGGTATATCCCTTATTCGGAAGGCGTCGAGGAACTCGGCGGTTAACCCACTTTTCCTAGTGGGTTTCCGCAACCTCCAAAACGGTGGAGCCCTCCACCGGCCCTTTTCCTTTGTCCGAGGAAGCTCCTTGATTAGCCCTCTCCTTCGGACGGGCCTCCCGGACGATCTCCTCCACCGGAGGGTCTACTGATTGACCCCCGCTTATTTCGCCCTCCTCGTCATCTCCGACGATATCCACTAGTGTCTCGGCAAAGTCATACATCCCTTCGTCGGGGGAAAACTCTCTAGCGGCAATCTCTAATCGCCGAGACACGGGGATCAAATCTTCAGGGCTCTCGGGGGCCTCCGTAGCCGCCTCACTTCCTGCGGACACCTGACCCTCAGTTACCGGAGCAGTTGGCCTCGGAGTAGCCGGTCGGGTCTCTTCTGCCTGCGGCGCATTTTCTTGCAAACTCCGGGCCAACTCGTCCGCGGCAGTGCGGTTCCGAGATCCGGGCGCCATCTCGAGAATCAGCTCGTCTTTTTCCGTAACAAGATTACGGAGCGATCTCAACCTGTCACCCAATCTCGTACGTCCTTCAGGGGGAGCCATTATCTTATCTGCAAAACAAGCAAATGAAGTGAGAAAAACTGTTGAAAGACTATAAATATATATACGCGCTTGTTTGGAAAGTTTTCCTTATTAAGAAAGAGTTGTTGAGATGATTATGTATTAAGGCGGGGTCCAGATACCTAAAAGTTCCCTACTGAAATGGGCAGGAGCCGGAAGGACGTTGGAGGCAACCAGAATCGGGGCGTAGAAAAGTGTTTGTGGGGTCCAATCGGCGCCATCCGATCTAGCACACGCGGCGAGAATTTTCTCTAAGGCTTTTGGAGTTGCGGATCGCGGAATAGGGTAACAAAATTTCGGAAGGAAAGGTTCCCCCTCAATTGGGAACCGCCAAGGAAGGCTAAGCGCAGATAGTCTGGTGGAGCCTAGGCAGGTGACAAAAAAGAAGTGCTTCTTCCAGTCATGGTTAGATGGGTAGTTTGAGAATGGAAAGGGGCTCTTTTTGTGCCTTAGATGGAAAAAGATACAGCCCTGAGCCCCATAATGGACAGTGGAACTGACTTGGAATATCTGGAAGAAGGCTTCAACGGTCATCAAAATCCCGTTGGTCTCCATGAAAGTGATAAAGGCAACCACCAGGGATATCGAATTTGGACTCAGCTGAAAGAGGTGGATGTTCAAGTGAGTTAGGAGGTTTGAAATGAATGGGTGAAGCTAAAAGCGGAGACCACACTCTAGGTAATCAAGACAGATAGTGTGGGTACCAACCGGTGGACGTAGGATCCGATCAGAGGGACCCGGTTGATAGAGGACACAGTCGGAAGGGAAGTGGTAATCCTCCACCAAAGATTTCCACTTCCGAGGGTGCATGGTGAAAGGCCGGTCAAAAGACTTTAGGACACCGACAGCTGGACTCCGAGGACCGACCGTATTCTCGAGACGTGTGAGCCGATCGAAAAAATGTGGATACGGGTTCGTAATTGGAGAGCGGAAAGCAGAAAGGCTCGAATTGGAACTCCCCGAGTTGGATGAGGAGTCCGAGGAATGAGAAGACGAGGCATCGGAATTCGAGGAACGAGCGGAGTCGGAAGACATGGTGTGGAATTATCGAAATTAAGGTTTTTGGAATTTTTAGAAAATTTTCATATTTTTACAAGTGTCTCGCGAGATTTCGTACCAAATGTCGCGAGAGGCACTGTTCCGTCGCGAGATTTCATTAAGGTTTTTAAGTCTGATTATACTGTTCTGTCGCGATGTTTCGTTATCAGTTGCAAGTTTGTGATTAACTGTTCCGTCGCGAGATTTCGTACCAAATGTCGCGAAAGGAACTGTGCAGTCAAGTTCGTCGCGAGATTTCGCTCCAAATGTCGCGAGAGTTACTGTATATTGGAAGTTGTCGCGAGATTTTGTTCAGAATGTAACGAGAATGCAGCGAAGTGGACCTTGTATTTATAGAGGAATTCTCCGAGCCGAAAAATCTCGGGATTTTGGCCTGAGCTCAGAATCTGATGTTCTTAGTGTCAAAACGATCGCGTATGCGAGGGGTTTCCAACCCTACTACCCGTTTTCCCGGGAAAATTCCCGAGCAAGTATCGACTTCCGGGACGAGCCGTTAGTATGTGGTTTACGACTCAGACTCTGAATCTGAAAACCAGGGGACTATTGATATTACCCGGGTATATTTCTTGCACTTATCAATACCCGGGGACTCGTCCGACACTTTTATTGGTATTTTCGGTATTTTTGGTATTTTCATCGTATGGCTTTCTCAAGTGGTTTTCTCACAATTCTGGCCCGCTAGGCCCCATATAAAGTCTTTGTAAGAATTTTGAGATGTTTCGGGTCATTTCGGCCCCAGACGGGGCCAGGGGTATTTTCGTAATTTGCCACACGAGAGTGCACCGGTCAGGTGCGATGATGTTACGTGGCCGCATATTTGCTATCTGGAAGCAGTGGATTATTCTACGGGGTCCTCCGGTATTTTCTCATCAATATCCTCGCCTAATTCTGGATCGAGACGCATTTCCGAAGTTATATTTCGGAACGGTATTTATTCTAATTTAATTGGATATTAGTTGAGGTGTCTTGGGCTTAATCTAATGAAATTGGACTCTTGGGCCTAAGCTTGTGTTTTGGGCTACATTTCTCTATAAATAGAGGTCCTACGGCATTGAGAAGGGGTTGGATCCTTTTCGCATCTCCAAAGGCAAGACTTTCACTCGAAATCGCGAGATTTCAACACTGTAGCTCCTTCTCGCGAGATTTCGTACCAAATCTCGCGGCCAGCCCCTTCTCGGGAGAAATCAGACCAACCGTCGCGACAGAGCCAAGCCTTAGCCCAGACCCGCGACATTTCGCACCAAACCTCGCAACAGGCCTCCTCTCGCGAGTTTCTGAACCATTTATCGCGACCAGGCTTGCCACAGCCTGTCCCGCGACATTTCGTTATATTTGGCCTTTTGGAGTATATTTGACCGTCTTTCGATCCGTTTTCATCCGTGTTATCGTTATAATCTCGATGTAATTGTATTACTTGACTATTATAGTGAAAACCGAGGTAGAACTTCGCTCTCCCGAGGACGTAAGCCCACACATTGTGGGCCCAACCTCGTACATCGCTTGTGTCGCCACAACAATTTAATTTCGAGTAAATTATTAATTGACTGATCTAAAAATAAATACCCAAAATATTTTTAGACTAGATCAGGCTTAATCTAATGAAATTGGGCTCTTGGGCCTAAACTTGTGTTTTGGGCTACATTTATCTATAAATAGGGGTCCTAAGGCATTGAGAAGGGATT
>RWGZ01001220.1:12120-43547 GCA_009725065.1 Utricularia reniformis | reverse complement strand
AATTGAACGATCATTCCATTTTCGAACACACTAAGTTTGTATATACAACAAGTATTCATGATGTTAGCCATTATTTAGTTTGAATACACTTGGATTTACCAAATTGACAATTCGATTTGTTTGAATTTGATTTGCCTCATTATTCACATAGTTCCACACGTTGTAGGTGTTATGATTTTGATTTCAATTAAACTTGAATCTATGTTGTTAATACATAAACACATGTTGGTAGAACAAATAATAACTTGGTTATACCATAATTTATGTGATTAATCTATAGTTTAAATGTTTATGGCATGAAGTCATGTAGTTATGACTTGCAAGATCATTCCGTTTTCGAACTTTCTTTTTTTGTATATACAACAATTATTCATGATGTTAGCCTTTATTTAGTTTGAATACACTTCGTTTTACCAAATTTACAATTTGATTCGTAGGAATATGATTTCGCTCATTTTTCACATGGTTCCATATGTTCTAGGTGTGATGATTTTGATTTAAACTAAACTTGAATGTATGTTGTTAAAACATGATTACATGTTGTGAAAACAAAGAATGACTTGGTTATACCATGATTTATGTAATTAAACTATAGTTTATATGTTTATGACATGAAGTCATGTAGTTATAACTTGCAAGATCATTCCGTTTTCGATCTTACTTTTTTTGTAGATACAACAAGTATTCGTGATGTTAGTATTTATTTAGTTTGAATACACTTTGTTTTACCATATTTACAATGTGATTTGTATGAATATGATGATTTTGATTTGACTCATTTTTCACATAGTTACAATGTGATTTGACTCATTTTACACATGTTATAGGTGTGATGATTTTGATTTCAATTATACTTGAATCTATGTTGTTAAAACATGAACACATGTTCTAATAGCTAGGAAAAAGGTATGTTAGAAAAATAGTAGGGAATATAGTGGTAAAGTCTAGATGAGGAATAACGAGGGATACGGGAATGAAAGAACGATAAAAGAAACGAAAAGATAGAAAAGTAAAGCAAAAGATAAAGGAGGGGTCAAAGTAAAAAAGGAGGGGTTAAAATTTGAATTAGGGAAGTTAAATTACATATAAATAGAGGTGAAAAGGCCCAAAACCAAGTCACTTATCACTAAGCCACGAAAAATGTATGGAAAACACCAAATCAAGAAATCATCCTGTATTTTGAGCGAACAACATTATCGTGAAAAATTCGAGCTTGCAACTTTATGGCGAAAAAATCCTTAACGTCAATATTACCACGGAATTTCCAGCGCTCAAATTATCGTGAATTTTTCAAAGAAAGCAAGTTATCGCGGAAATGCAGAACTTCAAAATTGTTGCGAAAACCTAAACCACAAACCTCATTTTATCACGGATTTCAAGGACAGAGTAATTTTATCACGGAAACATACAATTAGGGTTTTTTGTCGCGTTCCAACGTTATATCGTGAAAGAGAAGGATACGAAGAATCTACGGTAACCAAACAGTCAATAATAAGATAATAACATCAAAAATCATGTACTTAGATATGTTACGGATTGCAGGGAAGCACAAAGGGATTATAACAAGTGAAAGCAACAGGTAAGTGGAGTGAACACAATGTAGTAAGGGAAGGTTCCGACTTAGGCAAATTGGAAGGTTAGTAAGAAAGAAAGTAAAAGACACGAATGAACGAGTCAAATGTTAATAAGACTCGAGGTGCGGGAGGATGGACTATCCAACCGAACCCGGCATTGTTCCTAGTACACGATTCGCCAAAGGAAGGGCATGTCTGATGAAGGGAAAGATATGTTCCAAAAATTGAAAGATACGTATGAAAAGGGCAGAACGGAACCGGGCGGAAAAAGGGGTAACGCCTAAGTACCCACCCTGGGTAGGGAATCATATGGCCCATCGAGTCAACCAATAGCTAACGGTTGGCTTGGGCGGGATATATAACGACCATGTTACTCTCGGAAATTGTAAAGTTAAAGCATGAGGGGAATGATAAGGGTGAAAGACTAAGAAGAAGGAAATAAGAAAACGATTAAAAGAGACAACTTACGCATGTGTGTATGGTTTAATTAAGAAATGAAAGATAAGTATAGTGTGTGAAGTTTTCTTGAATAGATTGTGACCGCTTTACAGATTTTGTAGGTGACGCGGATGAGGTATGAGAAGGGCATGGGAAGGTGGTCGTCGGTTGTCCGGTGATTGAGTCTGGACTTTTGAGAATATTCTAAATTATGTTACTAGACTTTAATGTTTATGAACTATGTTTAATGTTGACATTCGAACGTTTTACTTTATTTAGCACGTTTTTACCAAATCAGCTAGGCCCAAATTAGGGTCGTTACAAAATGGTATCAGAGTATAACATCGCTACCAAACCGGTAGTGGTGCGGTCTACGTAGAAGAGTCTAGGAAACTCATAGAAGGACAACCGACCATAGGAAGGGATGAGCATAGAATGTAGCATATCACATGAGTAGACATAGACAAAACGAAAGCTTAATGTAGGAATGGCTCCTAGGACGAGAGCGAATGAAACCGATAGGAGGATAGCAATGCATCATAACAGGCATCGGTGATAGGAACCCCGATTGTGGATTCATCGACGCGCTCAAGTTTAGCCAAGAAAGTCTCAGAGATCTATTCCAAACTATGGTGAGTTCCCTAGTTAGTGCAATAAGATAGGGACAGACGTACAGAGGAAACTCCGTGCAGATGGAACAAGTGTCAAGGCACGAAAATGGTAGAATGTACAACAACGAGGCGATAAAGGTGGCTGGAATGAACAGTTTCACGGGAGATAAGATGGGGGACACGGAAGCGTGGATTATTCGCCTTGAAGAGAAGTTTGAACTGATCGAAGCCTGTGTTATTTGTTAGAAAGAAAGCGGCGAGTTAAGACTGTGTTACGATTACCTGGAGTTAAACAAGGTCACGATAAAGAACAAGTATCCGTTATCCAGGCTCGACAACTCATTTGATCAGTTACATGGCGTGGAGGTGTTCTCAAAGCTAGACTTGAGGTCCGGGTATCATCAGGTCCGAGTAAGGGAAGGAGACATACCAAAAACAGCCATTCGAATGAGATACGGCCATTACGAATTTACGGAAGTACCATTTGGATTGATGAATGCCCCAGCGATCCTCATGGATTTGATGAATCGGGTATTTCGCCAGTACCTAGACAAGTTCATCGTGGTATTCATTGACGATATCCTAGTTTACTCTCGCAACCGGGAGGAACACGAACGACATCTGAGAATAGTATTACAGACTCTCAAACAAGAGAAGTTGTATGCCAAATATAGCAAGTGTGAATTCTGGATGGACAGCATAACTTTTCTAGGACATGTGATATGAGCAAGAGGGGTGATTGTAGATCCAACGAAGAAAGAAGGAGTGATGAATTGGACACGACCGACAAACGCTCGACAAGTGAGGAGTTTCTTAGGATTATTCGGGTACTACCGGAAATTTATAGAGGGGTTTGCAAGGATTGCCAAGCCGCTGACAAACTTGACCCGAAAAGAAACGAGGTATATGTGGGATGAGAAGTGTGAAGAGAGTTTTGAATGTCTCAAAACGAAGTTGACATCTGCACCGATACTGGAATCACCCACACCAGGACACGACTTTACGGTATACAGCGACGCCTCGAAGGAAGGACTCGGGTGCGTACTGATGCAGGGTATGAAGGTCATACCATACGCATCCCGCCAACTGAAGATACCCGAGTTGAACTATCCAACCCACGATTTCGAATTAGCCGCGGTGGTATTCGCACTCAAGATTTGGAAACATTATCTATATGGTGTGAAGTGCAAGATATTCACCGACCACAAGAGTTTGAAGTACCTATTCACATAGAGGGAGCTTAACATCAGACAACGGAGATGGTTAGAACTGATAAAAGATTACGACTTGAACATTCAGTACCACAACGGAAAAGCGAACCAACTAGGCGATGCACTGAGCACGAAAACCCATGGCGTATTAACAAACACATTGTTAAAAGAAATAGAGAACCTACAATTGGAATTGGTAGAGTCGACCACAGCCATATTAGGGACTGTTACCGCAAAGCCAGGGATACTAGAGGAAGTACTAGAGGCCCAGATATCAATCCCTGAGAAACCCGTAACACGAAAAGAGGGAGCCGGAAGCGAGAAAGCTGAGATAAACAAAGAAAGCGATGGGCTAACAAAGAGACCTGAATGAACGGGTATGGGTACCAAACATGCCATAGTTAAGAAAGAAGATTATAGCAGAGGCACATAGTTCGGCCTTATCAGTTCACCCAGGAAGTACTAAGATGTATCGGGACCTAAAAACACACTCGTGGTGGAATGGAATGAAAAATGAGATTGCAAACTTTGTGGCCAAATGCGAAAATTGCGAACGAGTTAAGGCCGAACACCAACGTCCAGGGGGCGAGCTGCAACCCTTAGAGATCCCAAAGTGGAAATGGGATAGCATCGGCATGGACTTCGTGGTAGGATGACCCAAGAGCCCATGGAAGAACGATGCAATATGGGTAGTGGTTGACCGCCTAGCAAAGGCGGCTCATTTCTTAGCAGTCAAGACAACATACGGAGTAGACAGACTAGCCAAAATATATGTGGATAACATAGTCAAGTTACATGGAGTTCCAGTAAATATTGTGTCAGACCGGGATCCGAGGTTCACGTCTAGATTTTAGCAAACCTTACAGAAATCACTCGGAACTCAGTTAAGCATGAGCACAGCCGACCACTCGCAGACAGATGGTCAGACCGAGAGAACGAACCAAATTATGGAGGATATGTTACGGGCATGCGTGTTGGAGTTTAAGGAGGTTGGAAAGACTTCCTACCACTGGTAGAATTTGCAAATAATAATAGTTTTCAGAGCAGCATTGACATGACTCCATATGAGGCATTGTAGGGGAGGAAGTGTCGTACACCACTATGTTGGGATGAGTTGGGAGAGAGAAAGATCACTGGAACATAATTGGTAGAAGTCACCCTTGAAAAGGTGGCCGTGATACGAAAGAACATTACGGCGGCACAAGATCGATACAAAAGTTGGACATACACATAAAGGAGACCCCTGGAGCTAAAAGTTGAGGATCACGTTTATCTAAAGATATCACCCATGAAGGGGGTACTAAGGACCACAAGGTCAGGGAAGCTGAGTCCTCGGTACATCGAACCATACGAGGTGGAACGAAAAATCGGAAACCTAGCATACCAGCTGAAGCTTCCTGAAGAGATAAGGGGATACACAACGTTTTCCACATATCCCAACTGAGGAGGAGTGTGACTGAAGGAATCCAAGAATGTGTGGGGGAACTCATAGAGATAACCCCTGAATTAACATACGAGGAAGTTCCAGTGAAAATCCTAAGCAGATAGGAAAGAAAGCTCGGGAACAAACTAATTCCCATGGTGAAAGTACAATAGTCCAATTAGGGAGAAAGGGAAGCTACATGGGAAACGGAACGAGAGATTAGACAGAGAGTGAAACCCTAAACTAATTCTCACTAATTTTGAGTTTCGTCCCGATAATCGTGCGTACCAATCTTCCATTAACTCCGGCACTCTCTGCCTAATCTCTCGTTCCGTTTCCCATGTAGCTTTAATTTCTCCCTGATTAGACCATTGTACTTTCACCATGGGAATTAGTTTTTTTCTGACTCTTCTTTCCTCTCTGCCAAGGATTTTCACTGGAACTCATCTTATGTCAATTCCGGGGTTATCTCTATGGGTTCCTCCACACATTCTTGGATTCCTCCGGTCACACTCCTCCTCAGTTGGGATACGTGAAAAACATTGTGGATCCCCCTCATCTCTTCGGGAAGCTTCAGCTGATATGCTAGGATTCCGATTCTTCGTTCCACCTCGTATGGTCCGATATACAAAGGACTCATCTTCCCTGTCCTTGTGGTTCTTAGCACCCCCTTCATCGGTGATATCTTTAGGTAGGCGTGATCCCCAACTTTTAACTCTAAGGGTCTCCTTTCTGTGTCTGCCAAACTTTTGTATCGGTCATATGCCGCCTTAATGTTTTTTCGTACCACGACCACCTTTTCAATGGTGACTTCCACCAATTCTGTTCCCGTGGTCTTTTTCTCTCCCACCTCATCCCAGCATAGCGGTGTACGACACTTTCTCCCGTACAATGCCTCATATGGGGCCATGCCAATGCTGCTCTAAAAGCTATTATTGTACGCAAATTCCACTAGCGGTAGAAAATCCTCCCAACCTCCCTTAAACTCCAAAACACATGCCTCTAACATATCCTCCATAATTTGGTTGGTTCTCTCGGTCTGACCATCTGTCTGTGGGTGATAGGCTGTGCTCATGCTTAACTGTGTTCCGAGTGATTTGTGTAAACTTTGCCAAAATCTAGACGTGAATCTCGGGTCTCTGTCTGACACGATATTTACTGGAACTCCATGTAACTTGACTATGTTATCCACATATATTCTGGCTAGCCTGTCTACTCTGTATGTTGTCTTGACTACTTAGAATTGAGCTGCCTTTGTATGACTGTCAACCACTAACCATATCGCGTCGTTCTTCCGTGGGCTCTTGGGTAATCCTACCACAAAGTCAATGCCGATGCTATCCCATTTCCACTCTCGAATCTCTAAGGGTTGTAGCTCGCCTCCCGGGCATTGGTGTTCGAACTTAACTTGTTGGCAATTTTCGCATTTGACCGTAAAGTTTGCGATCTCGTTATTCATTCCATTCCACCACCAGTGCGTCTTTAGATCCCGATACATCTTAGTACTTCCTGGGTGAACTGAGAAGGCTGAACTGTGTGCTTCTGCCATAATCTTCATCTTTAGCTCTGTCCTGTTTGGTGCCCATATCGGTTCCTTTACTCGGATTAGCCCATCGCTTCCTTTGTTTATCTCTGATTTATCGGTTCTGTTTCCCTCTTTTCGCGTTACGGGTTTCTCGGGGTCTGATATATGTGCTTCCAATACATCCTCCAGTATCCCTGGCTTCGCGGTAACAGTCCCTAACATGACTGTGGTCGACTGTACCACATCCAGTTGTTGGTTCTCCATTACCCTTACTAACGTGTTTGCTAGCACGCCATGAGTCTTCCTGCTCAGTGCATCGGTTACCCTGTTTGCCTTTCCGGGATTGTACTGAATATACATGTCATAATCTTTTATCAGTTCCAACCATCTCTGTTGTCTCATGTTAAGCTGCCTCTTAGTGAATAGGTACTTCAAACTCTTGTGGTCAGTGAATATCTCGCACTTCACACCGTACAGATAATGTCTCCAAATCTTGAGTGCGAATACCACCGCGGCTAATTCTAAATCGTGTGTCGGATAGTTCAGCTCGTGTATCTTCAGTTGACGGGATGCGTATGCTATGACCTTCCCACCCTCCATTAGTACGCACCCGAGTCCTTCCTTCGAGTCGTCGTTGTATACCGTGAAGTCGTGTCTGGTGTGGGTAGTACCAGTATTATTGCAGAAGTCAACTTCGTTTTGAGACATTCGAAACTCTCTTCACACTTCTCATCCCAGATATACCTCGTTTCTTTCCTGGTCAAGTTTGTCAGCAGCTTGGCAATCCTTGCAAACCCCTCGATAAATTTGCGGTAGTACTCGGCTAATCCTAAGAAACACCTCCCTTCCCGAGCGTTTGTCGGTCTTGGCCAATTCATCACTGCTTCTATCTTTGTTGGATCTACCGTCACCCCTCTTGCTGATATCACATGTCCTAGAAAAGTTATGATGTTCATCCAGAATTCACACTTGCTATATTTGGCATACAACTTCTCTTGTCTGAGAATCTGTTATACTATTCTCAGATGTCGCTCGTGTTCCTCTCGGTTGCGAGAGTAAGCTATGATATCGTCAATGAATACCACCAAGAACTTGTCTAGGTACTGGCGAAATACAGATTCATCAAATCCATGAAGATCGCTTGGGCATCAGTCAATCCAANCGTCAATGAATACCACTACGAACTTGTCTAGGTACTGGCAAAATACCCGATTCATCAAATCCATGAAGATCGGTGGGGCATTAGTCAATCCAAATGGTACTACCGTACATTCGTAATGGCCGTATCTCGTTCGAATGACTGTTTTTGGTATGTCCCCTTCCCTCACTCGAACCTGATGATACCCTGACCTCAAGTCCAACTTCAAAAACACCTCCGCGCCTTGTAACTGATCAAATAAGTCATCGATCCTGGGTAGCAGATACTTGTTCTTTGTCGTGACCTTTTTTAACTCTCGGTAATCGTGACCTTTGTTAGGCAGGTATGTTGATCCTTTCAGGGTCATTGTCGGTAGAACCCGGTCCTGCGTGCTCCACTACTGCGGGCACATTGACACTTCGCTGCACAGGGGAACCCTCCTGTAGTAATGGGTCTGCTTTGCGACTAATAGGGATGGTGGAGGAGGTGATCACGGCCAAATTCCGTTCGATGAGCTTAACCAGCTTATACATGATTGGGAATTGCTCTCCTATGAGTCTTAACACAATAACCTTGTTACTAAAGAAAGCCGTTGGGGGCGGAAAAGGTCCTTCCGAGCCCGAATCTTGGAGAAAACGTCTCCCTACCGATAGATCCATTAAGTAAGGGAAAGAGGATAGCCAAAGCTGAAGCTCCGAAGCAGCTGAAGAGGCTGAAAAAGATTGGGAGAGCACAGGTCCCTGCCTCGAACAAGGGGATTGTGCTAAAGGACCCTGCCTCGGCCCTAAGACAATCTCAGATTTGGAGTTTGCCTTGGACTTGATGAACAGGGTCAAGAAGGGCAAGAAGATGGCGTCCTGGAGGGACGCCTTTTTGGAGGATTTCCGTCTTTACAGAAAGAAGAACCCTGAAAATGTTCATCTAGACATGTCGGAGAGGAAATGGTCGTGGAATTCCTCGATATCGCAGCAATGGTAAGTTTTACCCTTTGAAATACTTGAGATTTCAAGTTTTCATGTTTGCTCTTGTATAGATGTTGCGAAAAGGATTTACGGTCGCGGTCACTCTTTTCAAGGCCCGAAGTTACATGTCGGTCCCCCAAACAGTCCAAGATCAACTTGCCTTGTCCAAAAAGCAAGTTGAAATAAAACTAGGAGAAGTAGTGTCGCTCTGGGAGGAGAGTCAGACTTAACAACGAGTTGCTAGGAGCGGGGACACAAATTTCTCTCCTAGAAACTCAAGTTTCTGTACTGGATGGGAAATACAAAGCACCTCAGACAAAAATAGATTCTGCGAAGTCACGGATCGTGGAGTCGATGCGAAGGCACGGGAAATGGCTGAGGAGATGAATCAATTCCATGTTTGGGCCCAATAGAAGAGAAATAAGTTGAATGAACTTCTTATTCAGGCCCAAAAGGAAAAGGCGACCTTGGAGGAAGGTCTTGCTCAAGATTGCGCCGCTACGGAAGGTTCGGTCTGGAGGCCCTTTTGGGGTTTGCCTGATCCCCGTTGTTATTATCGTTGGCAGATAACCTCTACAAGGCTTATATTGCCAACTACCTAGCCAACATGCGGGACCAGGTTACTAAACAGTTAGTGCTCTCACAAGATGATGAGAGATTGATGCAAATTTATCATTTGGAAATGAATGGAGATTTCAATGTGATTCCCACCTTGGAGAAACCTATCCTAGAGGATGATTCATTTTTCCATCTTTTAGGAGAGATTGAAAAATCAGTAAACCAAAAGGTGGCTGATCAGGAAGAAGGGCTGAAGCAGCTCACGGCCCATACTGAGCCGAAGGATCAAGAAGAGAAGGAGACTGAAGAGGGCAGATAGATTGAGGACGCTTTTGCATCATTATACCCCTGTTTCATGCTTCTCTTCTCTTAATAAATGAAAAGACAAGTTTTTCTTCTTCGATTTCTCTTTTTAGAGTTAAAATAAGGTTAAGCGAACTAGGTTCGAGTTTATCATATGTGCTCAAGCTTGTTGGATGTAATCATTTTCACTTCTTTGATTTTTCACTAAGTATAAGTTCGGGGTTAACCAATAAGCTTAAGCTCTTCGGTCACCTTTTATAACATAGATTGAAATTTGGCTAAGGTTAGTAAGTTTTGAATTCTCAGATGCACATGAGGGTCGCTCCTGATCCGTCCCCAATATCATGATAATGTCGAGCAGCGTAGCCTCGGTTCTGTATGTGTCCCATGACAATCTTTGGCCGAGCCTCGGTTCTATATATGTCCCACAACAGGCTTTGGTCGAGCCACAGTTCTCCATAAGCCCCAAGACAGGCTTTACTTGCTTTTGATTGACTAATTTCGTTCCTGTTGTGTCTTCTCATGGTTGAAAGCAGAAGCACAAGGGCCATTTTCGAAAGGTGAAAACCGTCAAAGGGGATGCTGAGTTTGTAGTGGGTTCTGGGAGTTTTGTGATCCACGCTAAGCACTCTTCAAGCACTCGTCAGAGTGGTCACTACTACTTAGGAACCTTACAGATGAACCACTACGGTCATCAGTGCAGACTCGTCCCAAAAATCCTAACTAAAGGATTGTTCATTCATCTAGCTAGAAATAGTTTGTATTATGCTCGTTTGTATTCTTTCCATAATTTGTGTCACACCCTGAAACCGGGCCTAGCCATTTCCGGTTCGCAACACGCTGTGATCCACGCTTCATTTTAACACAAAACCATTTTATCCATATTATAATATAATTAAAACATACAACATCAAAGCATCTTATCTAAATAAACTTACACAAGCTTTATCTAATTCTCTTCTACTATTCATCTCGCTAACTTCTTGACGAACTCACTTTATTCTCGACTCCATAATTACCCTCGATAACAACCGACGACTATCTCTTCCCATGCTTCCCTTAATCTCATCCATTCCTACAAAACTGTAGAGTAGTCATAATCGAATAATAGAAACTTCGGTTAAAACTCTTTAAAAACTTAACTTTCTTTCAAAACATCTTTTCTTTTGAAAACTCATCTTTGCTTTGAAAATATCTTTAAAACTCATCTTAAAACATCGTTATAAAAATCTTACTTGAAAACATATTTATCTTTTAAGCTCTTTGAAATATCTTTATAAAACTCGTTAAAACTCATTTGTCTTTAAAACTCGTTCTAAAATCTCATTTCAAAACCTCTTAAAAACTCACTTGAAATCTTATCCCTTTTGGGGCTCATTCGAAACCTTATTTTAAAACCTCTTAAAAACTTACTTGAAAACTTATATATTTGAAACTCATTTTAAATCTCTTTATAAAACCTCGTTAAAACTTTCTGGAAAACTTTACTTATCATTTTATCATGTGCCTTTCACTTTATCTTGCCAGATTTTTACATGTCCGGTGACATGTCTCGCCCAAATCGACCTCTCCCTCGAGGGTCGGATCTCGAAGAGCCCTCACCCGAATTTTTACATGTTTGGAAAAATGTCTCGTCCAAGCTGACCACTCCCTCGAGGGTCAGATCTCGACGAGCCATCTTTGCTTCCCCAATCTTGGTCGGTTCAGCCCTTACTTTGGTAACGCGTTACACTCCTCCTTGGAATATGTCTTGACATGGCTCACGTGTTCTAGCACGGTGCTGGGTAGGTGTGTCAACCTTCCCCGAATCTTAAACTTATCTTTAGGTACATCAAAACCTCGGGGATACGTTGGCCCGACTGGTTTGCCCGCTTGGAAAACATAGCCCAAAACATTTTCTTTTCACGGGATACATTGGCTCGGCGAGCTCGTCCGCCTGGACAATTTATCAAAAACAATTTATCTTTAAAATGAAATGAAATTTGAATATAAACTTTCTGAAACAACTTATCTTTAAAATGAAATTAAATTTTGGATATAAACTTTCTATTATTTGACTAATCATCCCGCTTACCTTAATTTTGTGTAGTATCCACCGCTCTAGCCTTTATCCCAATTTATCATTATTCCTCTACTCCTGAATCAGCCCCTGAAATCAATTCACGACTTCGACAATTAACATCAATTTA
This sequence comes from Utricularia reniformis, assembly GCA_009725065.1. NCBI lineage: Eukaryota > Viridiplantae > Streptophyta > Magnoliopsida > Lamiales > Lentibulariaceae > Utricularia > Utricularia reniformis. The sequence goes on along the minus strand of RWGZ01001220.1, from coordinate 31,615 downwards.
TTTGCTAAACCTAACCGAAAGGGAATAATACTTCCCCTATTTAAATCTTAAATCCTATGCATTTCGTACACTAATCCGCCAACCTCTTTAATGGATAGAAAGTATGGATATAATAACACATAAATTTTCATGTTTCCATGAGTATGTTTCTTCACCTTGGATGTCCCCTTACATAGACTAAGTATCCATCAGCTTCGCCTTCGTGATTGTTCTCGTTATCATCAGAGTCCCGATTTGAGGCATGCTCAATTGTTGATGGAGAAACTGGTAGACTCATTGGCTAAACTATCTTTTGCATAGATTTGCGAGCAGTAGGTGTTGGAGAGAAAGTTGAGAATGTGTCCTTGAGATGCATCACCCGCAACTATGTGAGCATCATTTTGTACTTCATCAACAACTCAACAAAAATTTTATCTTTAACAACTATATCATCTCCATTTTCAACAGGGTTATGAACTTCGGCAAATGGATCCTCCATAGCAGAACCCTCAGAAACCAGAATAGAAACATCAGTGACCATATTTGTTCGAGAAATGGCTACTCGAATTGGCTACAGAGAGGACAATGTGACTTCTCAATTTCAGCCCCAAATTTGAGTTTAGAACCATCTTCTACTTGTAAATATGGTGAGGATTAAGGGTGCACAAGCAATGTAATTTACGCCTTCCCGGTGCCGTTTTCTACGAAGTCACAACATCAGCCAAGGATTCCAAGTACACACCCAAGTGATCCTCAAGAACCAAAATATTATTCCAATCCTCTCAGTCATGTAGAAGTATTTTCACACTCTCCCCCAACCCGAACACTTTCTTTTTATTTTTATAATAGAGGATATGTAAGGCCAACATGTTTTGGGCCTCCAACCTAATATCCGGTCCAATAGTCAAATACCATTGTGTTATTATCTATATCACAATCAAGTAGATNTCAGCCCTTACTTTGGTAACGCGTTACACTCCTCCTTGGAATATGTCTTGACATGGCTCACGTGTTCTAGCACGGTGCTGGGTAGGTGTGTCAACCTTCCCCGAATCTTAAACTTATCTTTAGGTACATCAAAACCTCGGGGATACGTTGGCCCGACTGGTTTGCCCGCTTGGAAAACATAGCCCAAAACATTTTCTTTTCACGGGATACATTGGCTCGGCGAGCTCGTCCGCCTGGACAATTTATCAAAAACAATTTATCTTTAAAATGAAATGAAATTTGAATATAAACTTTCTGAAACAACTTATCTTTAAAATGAAATTAAATTTTGGATATAAACTTTATATTATTTGACTAATTATCCCGCTTACCTTAATTTTGTGTATTGTCCACCACCGCTCTATCCTTTATCCCAATTTATCATTATTCCTCTACTCCTGAATCAGCCCCTGAAATCAATTCACTACTTTGACAATTAACATCAATTTATTTGCTAAACCTAACCGAAAGGGAATAATACTTCCCCTATTTAAATCTTAAATCCTATGCATTTCGTACACTAATCCGCCAACCTCTTTAATGGATAGAAAGTATGGATATAATAACACATAAATCTTTCATGTTTCCATGAGTATGTTTCTTCACCTTGGATGTCCCCTTACATAGACTAAGTATCCATCAGCTTCGCCTTCGTGATTGTTCTCGTTATCATCAGAGTCCCGATTTGAGGCATGCTCAATTGTTGATGGAGAAACTGGTAGACTCATTGGCTAAACTATCTTTTGCATAGATTTGCGAGCAGTAGGTGTTGGAGAGAAAGTTGAGAATGTGTCCTTGAGATGCATCACCCGCAACTATGTGAGCATCATTTTGTACTTCATCAACAACTCAACAAAAATTTTATCTTTAACAACTATATCATCTCCATTTTCAACAGGGTTATGAACTTCGGCAAATGGATCCTCCATAGCAGAACCCTCAGAAACCAGAATAGAAACATCAGTGACCATATTTGTTCGAGAAATGGCTACTCGAATTGGCTACAGAGAGGACAATGTGACTTCTCAATTTCAGCCCCAAATTTGAGTTTAGAACCATCTTCTACTTGTAAATATGGTGAGGATTAAGGGTGCACAAGCAATGTAATTTACGCCTTCCCGGTGCCGTTTTCTACGAAGTCACAACATCAGCCAAGGATTCCAAGTACACACCCAAGTGATCCTCAAGAACCAAAATATTATTCCAATCCTCTCAGTCATGTAGAAGTATTTTCACACTCTCCCCCAACCCGAACACTTTCTTTTTATTTTTATAATAGAGGATATGTAAGGCCAACATGTTTTGGGCCTCCAACCTAATATCCGGTCCAATAGTCAAATACCATTGTGTTATTATCTATATCACAATCAAGTAGATCTATATTTAATTTAATTATTACGTTTGTACCTCAATTCGATCTAAATTAACCTAAATCGTAAAACACGTCTTAATGAAATTTTACTTATTGTAGTATAACTTTATTTATCATATCTACACAAAATATATTGAGTCACTCCTTATAATATATCAAAAACTTTGTCAAATATTTAATAGCTAATATAATATTTTAATATAATATCTTGTACATAAATATTATTAAATTACATATTAAATAGTATTCTCTAATTTATTTTAGCCATCTAATATTATTTATCATATTAATATTATTCTATCTTTTACTTCACAATATATTCAATATATTTCTTTTCAATGTATCGAAAAGACATTTATTTCTAACTATAAAATATCCTTTTTTACAAAATATAAGTATCTATTCTCTTTCATCATTAAATATAATAATCCACCTTCTATTACATTGAAACCAAAATATATATTCAATATATTCAATTTTGGTATCTTCATATTATATACTCAATAATATTTATTAGTTATCTAATTCTCATAAAATTTGGGGTTTTGACAATTTAAGAGACATATTTTTGGTTCGGAATTATCATTAATAATAAAAAATTTACAAGAAATATCGCCATTAATTCATGATATTCCAGGTTTGGGGAATCTCATCATCATCTAGAGTTTCTAACTTATAAGCTCCAACTTCCAATTATTTCAAAACTCGATAGGGTCGTTCCCAATTTCCATCTAACTTCCTGACGTTCCTTCCTCTAAACCCTTATAATTCTAAGGATGAGGCCGCCTTCAGAGAATTCTCTTGGTAGAACACGTTTATTATGGGTTTTTTCCATTGTTCGTTGATAAGAGCACATACACGCATAAACGACGTTTCTTTTTTCCACAATCATCTCAAGGTTCAGATATCTCCTTTCATCGTTCATATGCTCATCATATTGAGTTAAACCAAGGTGATCGAATGACCACCTCTACCGGACTAACTGCTTCGGATCTGTATACCAAGGAAAATGGTGATTCAAGGGTTGTATAGTGGGGTGTAGTCCTGTAAGCCCATAAAACCTCGTAAATATGGTCGAGCCACTTTCCTCCCAAATCCTCCAACATAGTCTTTAATCCTTTCCGATGCCTTTGTTGGATACCTCCATGAGTCTATTGGTCCGAGGATGAGCCACTGATGAGAAATGTTGGGTAAAACCCAACTTAATACAGAAATCCCGAATCATTTTTCTGTGAAATTGAAGCTCGTTGTCTAATGCCAAAGCTTGGGGCACTCCGAAGCGGCTCACAATGTTTCTCCACAAGAATTTTTTCATAACTCGCTCAGAAATTATTTCCACCGCCTCAATTTCAATCCATTTGGTATAATACTCCAATGCCACAATGCAGAATTTTCGTTGCCCTGCCGATCTAAGGAACGGTCCCAAAATGTCAATACTCCATCTGTCAAACAGATAGGAAAGTGGGGTCACAGATATTCGGGCCCCTGGTTGTTTTGGGACCGGAGCATGATTCAGACAAACAGTGCAACGTTTTGCATATATATCTTCTCATCTTCGAGCAAAGTTGGGCAAAAGTATATAGCCCTGATAATGCGATGATACAAAGATTGAGACCCAGAATGGATACCACATATTCATTCTAAAAACATACATCATGATGCTTCGGCCTCAATAGAGGACAAACATCGCAACAGCGGTCCCTCGAAACTTATTTTAAACAATCGCATGTTGTTTAAGATATATCTTTTGGCCCGGAATTCAATCTTTATGTCTTCTAATGTATTCTAAGGAAGATAGCAATTAGTCAAATATTTAATGAAGGGGTCCATCCATGTGGGCTCCCCGGGAGATTCAGTGGCATCAATGTTTAAGCCCTGAAGTTAATGGCATAAAGCCTCGATTTCCTCAATTGACTGTTTGGTCACTGGATCTCAACCGAAGGACAATCTTGAATGTGGAGCGATACAGTGCCCGGTCCTATGTTCTGTATACTTGCGGCCAATCTAGCCAATGCATCACCAAACTTATTCTGTTCTCGTGGTACATGGTCAAGTGAAAATTCACTGAACTNATATCACAATCAAGTAGATCTATATTTAATTTAATTATTACGTTTGTACCTCAATTCGATCTAAATTAACCTAAATCGTAAAACACGTCTTAATGAAATTTTACTTATTGTAGTATAACTTTATTTATCATATCTACACAAAATATATTGAGTCACTCCTTATAATATATCAAAAACTTTGTCAAATATTTAATAGCTAATATAATATTTTAATATAATATCTTGTACATAAATATTATTAAATTACATATTAAATAGTATTCTCTAATTTATTTTAGCCATCTAATATTATTTATCATATTAATATTATTCTATCTTTTACTTCACAATATATTCAATATATTTCTTTTCAATGTATCGAAAAGACATTTATTTCTAACTATAAAATATCCTTTTTTACAAAATATAAGTATCTATTCTCTTTCATCATTAAATATAATAATCCACCTTCTATTACATTGAAACCAAAATATATATTCAATATATTCAATTTTGGTATCTTCATATTATATACTCAATAATATTTATTAGTTATCTAATTCTCATAAAATTTGGGGTTTTGACAATTTAAGAGACATATTTTTGGTTCGGAATTATCATTAATAATAAAAAATTTACAAGAAATATCGCCATTAATTCATGATATTCCAGGTTTGGGGAATCTCATCATCATCTAGAGTTTCTAACTTATAAGCTCCAACTTCCAATTATTTCAAAACTCGATAGGGTCGTTCCCAATTTCCATCTAACTTCCTGACGTTCCTTCCTCTAAACCCTTATAATTCTAAGGATGAGGCCGCCTTCAGAGAATTCTCTTGGTAGAACACGTTTATTATGGGTTTTTTCCATTGTTCGTTGATAAGAGCACATACACGCATAAACGACGTTTCTTTTTTCCACAATCATCTCAAGGTTCAGATATCTCCTTTCATCGTTCATATGCTCATCATATTGAGTTAAACCAAGGTGATCGAATGACCACCTCTACCGGACTAACTGCTTCGGATCTGTATACCAAGGAAAATGGTGATTCAAGGGTTGTATAGTGGGGTGTAGTCCTGTAAGCCCATAAAACCTCGTAAATATGGTCAAACCACTTTCCTCCCAAATCCTCCAACATAGTCTTTAATCCTTTCCGATGCCTTTGTTGGATACCTCCATGAGTCTATTGGTCTGAGGATGAGCCACTGATGAGAAATGTTGGGTAAAACCCAACTTAATACAGAAATCCCGAGCCATTTTTCTATGAAATTGAAGCTCGTTGTCTAATGCCAAAGCTTGGGGCACTCCGAAGCAGCTCACAATGTTTCTCCACAAGAATTTTTTCATAACTCGCTCAGAAATTATTTCCACCGCCTCAATTTCAATCCATTTGGTATAATACTCCAATGGCACAATGCAGAATTTTCGTTGCCCTGCCGATCTAAGGAACGGTCTCAAAATGTCAATACTCCATCTGTCAAACAGATAGGAAAGTGGGGTCACAGATATTCGGGCCCCTGCTTGTTTTGGGACCGGAGCATGATTCAGACAAACAGTGCAACGTTTTGCATATATATCTTCTCATCTTCGAGCAAAGTTGGGCAAAAGTATATAGCCCTGATAATGCGATGATACAAAGATTGAGACCCAGAATGGATACCACATATTCATTCTAAAAACATACATCATGATGCTTCGGCCTCAATAGAGGACAAACATCGCAACAGCGGTCCCTCGAAACTTATTTTAAACAATCGCATGTTGTTTAAGATATATCTTTTGGCCCGGAATTCAATCTTTATGTCTTCTAATGTATTCTAAGGAAGATAGCAATTAGTCAAATATTTAATGAAGGGGTCCATCCATATGGGCTCCCCGGGAGATTCAGTGGCATCAATGTTTAAGCCCTGAAGTTAATGGCATAAAGCCTCGATTTCCTCAATTGACTGTTTGGTCACTGGATCTCAACCGAAGGACAATCTTGAATGTGGAGCGATACAGTGCCCGGTCCTATGTTCTGTATACTTGCGGCCAATCTAGCCAATGCATCACCAAACTTATTCTGTTCTCGTGGTACATGGTCAAGTGAAAATTCACTGAACTTCTTAGATAATTCCAAGACTTTGGCATGATACAATTTCATCATGAGCTCATGTGTATAAAATATTCCTGCAAATTGCTCCATAACTAGCTTGGATTCTGAGGACATCGTACCTTAGCGACTCCCATCTTTTGGACCAGACTCATTCCCGATAATACGGCCTCATATTCCACCATGTTATTTTTTCCTTAGAATAAGAATTTAACTGAGGAATGAATAGCATCACCTTGTAACGTAGTGAGGGTAAAGCCAGCCCCATTTCCTCCGAAGGTTGATCAGTTAACATAAATAATCCATCGATCATCCTATTGGTTCAAGAATATTGCTGATCGGGTTATCTCAACCACGAAATCAGCAAGAACCTGAGCTTTGATAGCGCTTCGGGTTACGAATTCCAAGTTCATGGAATTGATTTTTATCACCCACTTAGATAATCTCTAGTACAGATCTGCCTGACTCATAACTGCATTCAACAGATGATCAATATAAACATAAACATTTCGGTCTTCAAAATAATGTCTCAGCTTAGATATAACTTTCTTTAGTGAGTGCATCAATTTTTCCAAGTTGGTGTATCAAGTCTCTACCGATACCAAAGAATGACTCATGTAATAGATGGGTCTGTGAACATCATCTCTAATGGTAACAAGGGATGCACTCATTGCGACTTCAGATATATCCAAGTATAATCTCATAGGTTCATCGCTGCTTGGACTCACCATCACTGGAGGAGTGCTCAAATAAGTTTTCAATTCTGAGAAGCCTGATCACATTCTTCGGTCCATTCCAAATGATTTGCTTTCCTTAATACTCTGAAGAAGGGCAAAGCCCGATCCGTAGATCTAGAAATAGATCTGCTTAGTGCAACTAGTCGACTAGCTAGCCTTTGGAATTCCCTTTGATTTCTAGGAGGTTTCATGTCAATGATGGCGTGAACCTTCTAAGGATTGACTTCTATGTCTTTTTTAGAAACATAATATCCTAAGAAATTTCCGCTTCGGAACCCGAAGCAGGACTTGTTCGGATTTAGTTTGAGCTTATATTTGTGGCATACTTAAAAATAGCGAGACAAATACGAAATATATTCTTCATCATTCATGGATTTGACAATTATATCATCAACATACACATTCATCATATGCCCTATCAAAACTCTAAAGATTTTGTTATCCAACCTCTCGTATGTTGCTCCAACATTCTTTAAGCCAAAAGACATGACCACATAGCAGTTGACAGCATCTTCAATCATGAAAGTCGATTTCTTATAATCTTCTTCAGCAAGGAAGATCTGATAGTACCCAGAGTAAGCATCCATGGTACACATCATTGTGCTGCCAGCAACAGCATCCACCACGCGATTGATATGTGGCAACGGAAACGGGTTTGATTCGCACATCTTATTGACATCGGTGAAATCGATCCACATTCTCCATTTCCCGTCTGCCTTAGAAACCACCACAAGGTTTGCAACACATTCAGTATAGTGGATTTCTCTGATAAATCCAGCTCGCAGCAGCTTATTTACTTCCGCCCAAATTGCTTTAATCTTTTCAGGAGAGTAGCGTCTCCTCTTTTGCCGAATATGATTAGCTTCGGGCGCATTGTTGATACGATATTCACTTTCGGATCGGTCAATCTCCGGAACATCATTCGTGGGGCTCTACCACCCCGACACCGAAAGCGTCATCTTCAGCCCTATCCACGGTTCTCTCGACAGTGCGGTCCTCTCTCATAATTCGGCGGAGGAGACCTTCAGTCCTCCGCTCGATCATAATAATTTCGAGGTTGTTCCTGATTGTCTCTTCCCCTCGGCCTATGACGACTGTCACCTTGATTGTCTTTTCGGGGAGATTCAGCACGCTTGCCCTTAGGATCATTCTGATCGGGCTTTTCCTTTGTCATTGCCGCTACTACAGAAGACAATAACAGACATTTTAGCGTTGGGTGATCGTGGTTATGATGCAACTCACAATACACTCGTTTGTCTTCCCTGTTCGGGGGAACATTCTTTTAAGTCACAACCACTACTTCTTAGGGATGTCTCTTAGGGTATGCAACATTATGATCACCTACGGACTCAGAATTCTAGTTAGGTTCTTGTAGTTCGGTCTCAGCGTTTCATGCATCATAATATATTTGTTAATTTTATGTAGAAGCTATCCTAGGGTAGATGGGGGACTTTTTACTAAACTGTCCGAAAGGCCACATAGTCCCAAGACCTGCTATAGAATATCGATTTTGTCTCTGAGCTATAGGTTGATACCCCGGGAGGTTTTTTTAAATTTCCCCATAAAGGACCAGAGACTCGTATTTGACGGGATATATTTTAGCTAGTATAATTTTTGTCTGCTTCGGTACAGTCCTACATTCGACGCAAACTGCTCCGAGAAAGCTAGAATAAACCCTCCATACGACTGTATGGATTGGGCTGGCAAGTTTATGAACCAGATTCGGGCATCGCCTTCTAAACCTGAGGCACGTCATGGAATCTAAGGCAAGAACTGTTCCGATCCTCAACTCGAAATCCGTGACATGATCGATAGGATTCTGTCACCTCTAAATGTTGGCAAACCCCCTGGGTGCGATAATACAGCCTAGATCTTCTCAGAAAAAATGAGCATCAAATCTCCAAATGCAGTAGAGATGCTGCAAGATTGATGAGACGATTTTTGGGCAACGTGCAGGTTATGCCACAAATCGTCGTCCTTACTCCGTTTGATTGGTGACTCCATGGCCTTATAGAATAATCCGGGATTCCGCCCAAGGTAGAGCACAAAATCCCTCTGCGTATGTAATGTTTCCAGCTCCCTCGTGAGCTCATTAATACACTCTTGCATGCGTTCCTGATTAGTCCTAGGAACGGGAGTTTAAGCTATAACTGAAGAAGGTGGGGTAGATAGATATCTATGCCTCCTAATGGTTACTCCGCGCTTTATAATCTCCTCTTCATCGGAGCTGTGCATTTCCGAGTCTTCTCGTACCCTCTATTTGTAGGAACAGGACTAGTACAGCCTGCGGTTCTATTCCACTTCTCTCTGCTGTAATCTCCTGTAGTACCTTCCAAATAACAGCCTCCAGGTTGTGCAAAGATAAGGCAGAAGATGGANGACTTCATAACGGGGTCCTCTAAATGAGATTTTGTGTTCTCTCCATTTCACATGCGCATCATGTTTCGACAGGCAATCCATTCCCAGTATGACATCAAAACTCATGTTTCCCAACTCAATTAAGTCAACTGTCGCCCTTACGGTCCCTATTTCAACTTTCCGCCTTTTGTGGACCCTTTTGCTTCGAGGGTTTGCGGTCCGGGCGTTCTAACAATTATTTTAACCCAATTTCCTTCTATTATGGATTGTCGGACTAATTTCTTCGATATAAACGAGTGTGTCGCTCCACAGTCAAATAATAAATAAGCGGTAAAACCATTAATTAGTAATGTACTTGCCACAACGTCCTCGACCTCCGACGCAGGTTCCATGTTTACCGCAAATACTCGAGCGTTTCCAATGGTCCTCTCTATGACTCGACTCTCTATTGCTGCTCTTTCCATTTTCCTCTTTTTTTGGGCAATCTCGTGCATAATGCCCCTCATTCCGGTGCATATAGCATGAGCTACTTTCGACGCGACATTCTCCATAATGGTTCCTTTGATATTTAGGACAAGTCAACCTCGTGAGTGGCCCTGAACCGACCCCATGCTCTCAGTGTTGCTCTTTGCCTTCCAAGCACTCTGGTGGCAGAAATTTGTTTTCGCTACCCATTTTGTTCGCTCGCTATCTAATATCCTGAATCCTTCATCCACTCGCACTGTCGTATCTACTAAACTCGAAAACTCCTCGTCATCTCTGCCGTACATGGCTAGTCTGATCCTTTCGTTCAAGCCCTCCATGAAGCAATGCATCTTTTCATTCTCACTCCCCATGACTTCGTGGGCGTATCTGCCCAGTTCGATAAACTCTTGCATGTAGTCCATGATCGTACATCTCCCCTGGGTGAGCTTATCGAACTCCACTCTCCTGTCTGTTTTCAACCCCTTTGGAATGTAATAGTCCAAGAATGCTTCTCTAAACTTCGTTCATGGAATCAGACCCCCCTTTAGTAAGGATGCTGATACACTTCCCCACCTGCGGACAGTACTCTAGTCAAACCACAATGGGCCAATCAAGATCGCATCTCAGTAGGAGCCTCCACCAAGTTGAACTTCTCCTCCAATTAGATCATTCATGCTTAAGCGTCTTCTGCCTTCCCTCCTGAAAAACTGCTCATGCCCGCCTTCTTCAACTCTTCATTGTAATACATACGACCATTCTCTCTATGATGTTCACGGGTCTCACCTCCATCATTTGTCCTCCATACTTGCCCTTGCATCATGGTGTTCATCGATGTGGTAGCCATGGTCTGGAATATGTCTCTCAAGTTATCCTGGGTGAGAGTGGTAGGGGTGGTCGAATCTGTGACTTGGATTTCAGGAGTCGGTACTTGTTCCGGCTCTTCGCTGTCAGTTCCTTGGTTTCCGTGTGCACTCGTTCTTGGTGCCATCATGAAAATTTCCGATTAGTTTTCTACCAACTATATGTACTCTTCTACTCCTAGCAATTCTCCCATCGCCTATGCTCGGTCGTCCTCCTAGGACCTAGGGTTTACTCCTAGACTCGCTTCAGATCGTCTCAACACCAATTTAGTGTCAATAATGACCTCTAATACCATTTGTAACGATAGTAAACCTGGCCTAGACAAATTTCTATGTGCTAACCAGATGAAGCAAACCATTTAAATCAAAACATGATTTGAACATTAAGAAAATAACATTTGTCCTTTTAAAATACGTCTAAATAAGTTCAACAATCAAAAGGGTTGGTTCGGATAGTGTACAACCGACGACCTCCGTTCCCACGTCACCTATGCCTCCAGATCGTTCCCTACCGAATCTGTAAAGTGGTCACAGTCTATTAAAAGTAACTTCTTTATAAACAATTTTAGTTCATTATCTTTCCTTTCTTTTTCTCTTTTCTTTTAATTTTCTTAGTTTCTTATTTTTTCTTCTTTCTCTCATTATTCCTCTCTGGTTTTCTACTGTTGCCGGTTTTTATATGCCCAGTGACATATCTCGCCCAACCCGACCGTTAGTTGTTGGTTGACTCAACAAGAATATATGCTTCCCTTCCCCGGCTAGAGACCCGGGCGCTACCCCATTCTCACCCGGTTCCGTTCGGCTATGTAGAATGTACAATCCTATCTGTGGAAACCTCTGTTTTCCTTCCTCGGACATGTCCTACCTGTGGCCGACCGTGCTCATGAACACGATGTCGGGCTTGGTGTTTCCACCTTGCCCCGAGACTTTTCTTTTTACATTACGCTCCTTTAAATTTAACTTTGAGTTTACTTAAACCCCTAGCCGTGAACCTTCTCTTAATTTACTGGTTTACTCCGCTTACTTGATCATCTTAGTCCTGGTGTCTTCCTTGTTCCCTATCTCTTGCATACACGTATTAGCGTATTATACCATTGTGTGATTCTATAACTCACTCTTGTTATTTAATTTACAGTAGATCCCCATTATTACTCCTTTTTGTCGTGCTTCGGAATCGGTTCGTAACATATTCTCTCCTCTTCTTAAATTCCTCGGTAATTTGCAATCTTACCCTAGGATTCACAGTGAATTACACTATAGTCCCAAATTCGTGCCCAATTTTCATGTTGGTCCCTATATTCGCGGTAAATTGCACTTCAATCCCTACTTCCGCGGTGAATTGCAGATCAGTCCATTTCCACAGTGAATTTGCACACAATTCCTCAAATCTGCGGTAAATTGCAAGTGAGCTCCTAGATTCCGCAGTGAATTGCAAATCAGTCTATTTCCATGGTGAATTTGTACACAAGCCCTCAAATCCGCGGTAAATTGCAAGTGAGCCCCTAAATTCAGCGGTGAATTGCAAATCAGCCCCTTTTTCGCGTTGAATTTCACACATGTCCTCAAATCCAATGTAAATTGCTTCTTGGTCCAATTTTCGCGGAAATTACTTCTTCCCCAAATTTCCGAGGTGAATTTGACTCTCTCGGATTTCCTTGCATTTTTTTTGTCAAATGATCTTTCTTTTTTCTTTCCACTCCTATTTATAGATCTTTTAACTTGTCTAAATGACATCTTAATCCCTCCTTCCAAAATTCCATCTTTTCAAGGTAAATACTCATCTCTCCATGTTTATAACAAAAATTTATGCGAGTCTATCATGTCGGGTTCTCGTTCGTGTCACCTTTCTGGGTCAGTACAGAACCCAAAACTGCGATGAACTGTGTCTTAGACTATTTTCTAGGACTTTTCGTCACCAAGTGCCAAATACTCGTGCTGGACCATCCCTATCCCTATTTATAATGTTTTAACTTACCTTAATTGCGATTTATCCCCTCCTTGTCTATTTAGCTTCAATTGACCCTTGGTTCACTAAGACCAGTATTATCTCACTCAGACCCTTTAGAGACTCGGATCCATATTAACCTATCGTACCTTTTCATAACAGATTACCCCTGCCATCATGTCACGTCATGTTTACCAATTCACTTCCTAAAAAATTGTGGGTCGTCCACTAACCCAAACTTTATCTCCATCTACAAAATATGATAAGCGGCATGATCTAATAATAACAATTTTCTTTAAAACATATGAATTTGATATTACCCGAGGGTAGGGATCGGACACCAAACCACTAAACCAAACAGAACTGATTTTATTCGGTTAAACGGTTTCGGTTATATGGTTAATCGTTTTACACGGCTCGATTTCATCACGATTAAAACAGTTATACGGTCGGTAATCGGTTTTATTTATAAGTATCGGTTTATTATCGGTTAATCGTTTAACCGATTAAATTGGCTGTGATGCTCTAGAACATCCAATAATTTTTTCTGTCATATAAGCCAATTAGTATGCTAGTATATCTAAATAAATAAAACATTCAACAGTTTAATTTGTCAATCGTTATTAGTTTTTATATTATTTTATGCACTTTCGGCATTTAAATGTCCTCTATACCACTCATATTTTTGTTTTTAGTTTAAATTAATTTTTTATGTTTTGACAATTTGACTATTTTATGTATTTATATTCTTTTGATGTGGTGTTCTTTTTTATTTTTAGATTTTATATTTGAGATTTCACTATCATTCTAAGCATGATAATCTTAAATTATTGAATTAATTTTTCTTTGTGGAATATCGAAATAATTTTATTGAATTATATCATAAATTGGATTGAGCCGACAATAAAGTTTGTATGAATATTTTGTAGAATTGTATATCGTTTAAACGGTAACTGTTTAACCACAATATCAGTTTAGATCGGTTATACAATTGTGAAACGATGTGGTTTCGGTTATCAAAAAATGAACTACTTAACCAATATTCCGAAAATGTTTTGACTCTTTAACCGTTTAACCGACCGAATCATACCACTAAGATTGACTATGCAACAAAGTTTGTAGGAGAAGTTTGAAAAATTATCGGTTAAACGGTAACCGATTGACCGTCGGTTTCGGTCGGTTTCAAATTTATAAATTGGTTAAACGGTATGGTTTCGGTTATTAAAAAATATGCTAAAAAACCGATTAACCGCAAAAGTTCTGACCGTTTAACCGACCGAATCTCATCCCTACCCGAGGGTATTTACGTCATTATGATACCCATNCATTTTTCAATTCCTCAAAACTATCGTCGCACCGGCCGTCCCATATGTATTTCATGTCTCTCTTGGTGAGGTTAGTGAGGGGTTTTGCTATCCGTGAGAATCCCTCGATAAATCTTCGATAGTATCCCGCCAGGCCCCAGAAAACTCCTGATTTCCTTCGCGTTACAAGGTTGCGGCCACCTTGTGATTGTCTCTACTTTAGCCGGGTCCACTCGTACCACTTCTGTAGATATAACATGTCCTAGAAATGAGATACTATTCATCCAGAATTCGCACTTACTGTACTTTACATACAACTCCTCTTTCCTCAATGTTTGCAAGACCAACCTCTAGTATTGTTCATGATGTTCCTTATCATTAGAATATACCAAGATGTCGTCGATGAAAACAACTACGAACTTGTCTAAGTATTGAAGGAAGACTCTATTCGTCAAGTCCATGAAGACAACTGGTGCGTTGGTCAGTTTGAATGGGACCACTGTACACTCATAGTGACCGTATCTCGTTCGTATGGTCGTCTTTGGGATATCGGTTTCCCTTACTCTGACCTGGTGGTATCCTGATCTTAGATCCAACATTGAAAACACTGCCGCTCCTTGCAGTTGGTCGAATAAGTCGTCAATTCGAGGTAGTGGGTATCGATTCTTCATGGTTACCTTGTTTAACTCACAATAGTAGTAACATAGCCTCAATTCGTTGTCCTTCTTTTATAGAAACAAAACCGGTGTCCCCAAAGGTGAACTACTTGGTCGTAGGTATCCTTTCTCCAATAAAGATTCTATTTATTTCTTGAGCTCTTGCATTTCCTTTGGCGCTAGCCTGTTCAGAACCTTAGAGATTGGTTGGGTTCCCCGGAAGAAGCTCAATCTCCATTTCCACCTCTCTTACTGGGGATCGGCCCGATAGTTCTTCTTGGAATACTTCCCCAACCTCACGTAGCACCGGAACTTGACTCAAGTCGATTTAAATATGTAATTTTATTTTAGATTCAATATGTTCGAAATGGAGATAATAAAAACGGATTACAAAGGAGAATAAATAAATACAACATAAACATATTGCCTTAATCCTTATATCCAATAATCACCATACATAGATACATATTTGCAGCATAATGACTGGATCTTTGGATGACAACACTAGTGACCCAAATACTCACTGCACCACCGGATACGCAGTCGATTCGCGTTCTTCCTTGCAGGTTAGACCATTCCGACATACTACTAGTACCAATACTGTTAATTGGATGTTCTAACAAAGCCTCTTGGAGAGATTCAATGCGATTAACGTTGGTTGGACACTTGAAACTCTGTTATGTTGATGGTTCCATTGTAAAAACTATAATCGGATCAATAGAGTTTCCGCATTGGGAGTGTAACGACCCATCTTCCCGCTTGCACGATATTGTTCACTTTGGATAGACTGACCCTAATAACACCAATCTAATACTCACGCTTTACATTTTCCCTAGCCCCACACTTCCAGTGGGTCACCCATCCTTGAATTCCTCCAAAGTGAGCACGTTTAGCTTTCCAGTTTTAACGTTTTCCTTGCCACTTTGCAAGGGAAAATTCCTCGTGCAATGGAAGACGAATCATTATACTTAACATACGATAGTTACCCCGTCTATAACCGATGTTGAGATTCGCCTTAGGTGCTCTCTTGCACCCCCGAGGGGTCTTACATTCATCCCTCCTTATGAACTCAACGTCCTCGCTGAGGTTTTCTAATACCAAATGTAACGACATATCTTCATGCTCTGATACCAAATGTAATGACACATCTTCATGCTTGCACGATATTGTTCGCTTTGGACTAGACTGACCCTAATGACACCCACTTAGTACTCACGTCTTTAGTTTTTCCCTAGCCCCCACACTTTCGAGTGGATCACCCATCCATAAATTACTCCGAGGTGAGTAGGCTTAACTTTCCAAATGTAAGGTTTTCCTTGCCATTTGCTAGGGAAAAGACTTCGTGCAATGGAAGACGAATCATTATATTTAACATACGATCGTTACCCGTCTGCCGATGCTGGGATTCGCCTAAGGTGCAGTCGCACCCCCGAGGCTGAGTAAAAGGATTTCTCTGGCCAAGAAATTCCCCTTGGGAGCCCCAATAATATTCGTTAAAAAGAAGGACAACGAATTGAGATTATGTTACGACTACAAAGAATTGAACAAAGTCACGATAAAGAACTGATATCCACTACCGAGGATCGACAACCTACTTGATCAGTTGTAGGGTGTAGAGTATTCTCAAAAATAGATCTGAGGTTAGGGTACCATCACGTTCGGGTGAAGGAGAGGGATATCCCGAAGACGGCTATTCGGACGAGATATGGCCATTACGAATGTACGAAGGTTCCATTTGGGTTGACTAACGCTTCAGCTGTCTTCATGGATTTGATGAACCGAGTGTTTCGCCAGTACTTAGATAAATTCGTGGTGGTATTCAAAGGTGAAATCCTGGTTTATTCACGAAGTTGAGAAGAACACGAGCAACACTTGAGAACAATGCTACAGATTCTAACACGGGGAGAAATTGTATGCCAAATATAGCAAGTGTGAATTTTGGATGAACAACATAGGTTTTCTGGGGCACGTGATATCGGCCGATGGAGTGATGGTGGATGCAGCAAAGGTGGGAGCCGTGACTAAATGGCCAAGGCCAACGAACAACCGAGAAGTCAGAAGTTTCCTTGGACTAGCAGGTACTATCGAAAATTTATTGAGGGCTTCGGCAAAATAGCAAAACCATTGACAAACCTGACATGAAAGGAAGTCAAGTATATTTGGGACGACAAGTGTGAAGAGAGTATCGAATGCCTTAAGACGAAGTTGACGTCAGCTCCAATCTTAATGCTACCAACACTAGGACATGATTTTGTCGTATACAGCGATGCCTCGAAGGAGGGACTCAGATGCGTACTAATTCAAGATGGAAAAGTGACAGCCTACGCCTCGGTTAGTTAAAGATCCATGAAGTTAATTACCCGACCCATGATATAGAGCTAGTCGCGGTGGTGTTCTCACTCAAAATATGGAGACACTATTTGTATGGGGTCAAGTGTGAAATATTCACCGACCACAAAAACTTGAATTATGTATCCACCCAGAAAGAGGCTAACATGCGACAACAGAGATGGTTGGAGTTAATCAAAGACTACAACGTTAATATTCAGTACCACCATGGGAAGGCAAACCATGTGGCAGACTCGTTGAGCAGGAGGAATCATGGGTGTTGGCAAATGAGTTAATAACGAAAATGGAGAACTTACAGATGGAAGTAGTAGAGTCTACCACGGCGATGCTAGGGAGCCTTACTGCGAAAACAAGAATACTCGAGGAATTACTCGAAGCTCAAGAATTAGACATCGAAAATCTCGTAACATGGAGGGAGCGAATGAATACCAACGACAAGAGTATTAGCCAAGGGACCGACAGACTGTTTAGTATGACAGAGTGTATATGGGTACCAAATAATTCAGAACTGAGAAACAAAAATATGGCAGAGGCACATATTTCGGTATTCTTAGTTCACCCAGGAAGTACCAAGATGTACCAAGACCTGAAAACGCGGTGGTATGGAACGAAATGAAAAACGAAATTGTATACTTTGTGGCAAGATGCGACACATGCCAACGAGTCAAGGCCGAATATCAACGCCTGGGGGCAATTTACAACCTCTAAAAGTTCCCGAGTAGAAGTGGGACAGTATAGGCATGGACTTTGTGGTAGAGCTACCCAAAAACCAACAGAAAAATGACGCTATATGGGTGGTGGTCGATAACCTATTTCCTCCAACAAACGAACATTGTATCAGATAGACACCTAAGATTCACTTCAAGGTTTTGGCAAAGCTTACACGAATCACTCGGAACCAAGATAATGATAAGCACAACCTACCACCCTCAGACGGATGGCTAGACCGAGAGGACAAACAAGATAATTGAAGATATGCTCCGAGCATGTATACTAGAATTCAAGGGAAGTTGGGAGGAATTCCTACCATTGGTAAAGTTCGCGTATAATAATAGTGTCCAAAGCAATATTGGCATAGAACCATACAAGGCATGTATGGACGAAAATGTAGAACCCCGTTGTGTAGGGATGATTTGGGGGAAAGAAACGCCATGGGCACAGAACTAGTGGAGATCACCGAGTGAAGGTAGGCATAATTCGAAATAATATGAAGATAGTGTAAGATCGATATAAAAGAAGACCCCTAGAATTGAACGTAGGAGATCACGCCTATCTCAGTGTATCGCTAAGGAAGGGAGTGCTACGGACCACTCGGACAGGGAAACTGAGCCCTCGGTACATCAGACCATATGAGATAGAATGGAGCATCGGGAACCTAGCCTACTAATTGAAGCTCCCAGAATAAATGGGGGGATACACAACGTGTTCCACGTTTCCTAATTAAGGAAGTGCTTGACATAGGGAATTCAAGAACATGCTGGAGAACAAAGATTGGAGTTGACCCCGGATTTGAAATAATGGAAGTGCCCATAAAGATCCTCGCGAGGGAAGAAAGGAAACTCATAAACAAGTTGATCCACATGGTGAATGTGCAATGGTGGAACCATGGGAAACGGAACGAGAGATAACCCAAAGAACAGCCGGGCTAATGGAAGATTGGCACGCACGAGGTTCGGTATGATACTCAAATTAAGGGGATAAGGATGTGATAACCCCGGAAAAAGCTACCTTAGGCCGATAGTAACGGTGACACTTACAATAATTAAACTAATGTAAACAATAGATGGACGGGTGGAAAATATGAGAGAAATAATTAAGTGTAGGAAAAGTCTATGTAATTATGAAGGAGGGGTCAAAAGTTTAAGTAATTAGGAACGAAGGGTTAATGCAATTATGGAGGGTTAAATTACCTATAAATAGATGTTTAAATTACCCAAGGAAGGCCATTTGTCTCTTTGACCCGAAAAAGACCTAGGAAGGATAGCCAAGGAGCAAAATCGCGGTGAATTGGACCAAATTCACTGTGAATTTCGACCAAGAAACAATTCACCGCGTGTTATGGTCCCTTTTTAGGGGGTACCAACAGTCGTCCGGTTCGTTCAATCAACGAACTCGGTTCTAATTTATAAAAGATATGGAGAGCGATTAAAAGTTAAAATCAAAGTAAGAACACAACATATATAGTGGAAACCCCGTAAAATGGGGTGAAAACCACTCGACCAAGAGCCGATTATGCTCTTGGTCTGCTCACTAATGAAAATAAGAGAAGTTTACACAAAGCAGGCTAATGAAAATGACTAAGTATAGAAAGCAGTAAGAATCTGGGCAGCGTAACAG